>JADRCD010190585.1:0-25290 GCA_019843815.1 Montemys delectorum
TTTTAATCTACTTAGAAAGAAATAAAATATGCTCAAAAGTGATTATCTACACAATGTGAGGAAAGCAGTGATATTTTTCTTCATTATTTCTTGGTTGTCAAAGTTACTATTTACTAGTTTAAAGTAAATAAGGAAACAGTAATTTTTAGAGTTTATGTTTGCTACATCAAATTATTTTACCAGAAAAACTATAGTAGGCAAGATGATATAATTGAAGGATTACATCCATCCATTGATGGTGCTTTGAAGATAATATTTGCATTGGGGGCAGGTAGAGAAATATTGAGATCCTATTTCAGGCTAAAAGCCCATTTCATATTCAACTGCCACTTCATAAAGTGGCCTTGGATCAGTAAATCTGAAAACATTTGAAGTTGGTTACATTTCACTCCTAATGGACCTGGATGCCAAGCATTCTTTATTCCGAAGTTGGAGGGCTTCCAACAGATTGATTTAGGGTATCCTTACTTCAAATACAATGCTTCCTTGCTCAGATGCTCAAGAAAATTTAAAGAACATGCGTCTAAAATATCAAAACAAACAAACAAAAACAGAGAGAGAAAGAAATGCAGGATTAAGAAGCACAAGGGGACACAAGAATGGAGGAGTGGGTATTTACAGATGAGAAAGAGGAGGAGCAGCAGAAGGGAGAGGAAAAGGAGGAGGAGGAAGAGAAGAGAAAGTCTGAGTTAATTTATTTTCATAGTTTTAGTTAAAGAGCTTCTTTTATGGAGAACTTTGATATTAAACATATGATCCTTCTTGCACTTAATGCTAACACCATGAATGTGGAGTATAACACCAGAGGAAAAAATCTTTTCTCAGCTCATTGTTCAGTCGAATCGCAACAGTCTGTCACCTGAATCTCAAACATGTCCTCTAAATTTGAAACTTACAGAAGCCCGTAATATGTACTGAGTAAGCACCATGGAGAGAAAGTGCTAACTACAATTTCTGTAATATTAGACAGAGAGCTAAGCTTCATTTATTTCTAATGTCAGTGGCTTTTGTGCTAACTCATGATAAGTAATGATTTCTGAATGAGATTCTCAATGAGAATTTCTAGAGTTCTACCCATTGCTGTCATTTGTTTTAAAACTCAGTTTAAAAGAAGAGCTATCCAGTTTTCCAAAGGGAAATTATAATTCCAGTTAGTTGTTGCATTCATAGATACCTCACAGAGCATGGAAATGTGCTGAGCAACACATACACTGTAATATTTCTAAACCAGGCAGCCAGGTCAATTCATGATGCTCTAGGAAGCAATCTCGTGAAGTTTTGAACACACTTTGACGGTTGTGTAATTTGCATAGCACTTAAAAAATCAATAACAAGATGGTGTTTCTCAACTCTGTGAAATAATTTCCTGTACAAAACAATGATGAAAATTATATCATTTTCTTGCTGGTGAACTCTGTCAAAGCAAAGTGGAAACATGAGGAACATGTCTTTGGTAATGTCATGTATAAACAGGAACACTGAGAATCAATAATTTTGTCCAGTAGTGGGGGGGGGGGTAAAACTGATATATTTGGAAGTAAAACAACCTCAGAGAGAAATAAGGTGGAAGGATCTGTTGTCAAGTTCAACTAGGAAGTAAATACCTGATGAGATATCTGGATATTAGTTTAAATTCTTATGTAGAAGCATGAGATATGGAGCTAATGTAATAACATTAAAAGTATAAATGTCCTGTTGTGTGAAGAATATAATTTCAGTTATGTTTTCTCTGTGCATATTATATATATATATATATATGCTTTATATTACTACAGGCCCAGGGTCATGTAAAAATATCTTTTTGGACAAAAGTAGTTGTGAAAGCAAAAGTTCATGAAGGCATGATCTGGAAGGTGTGTTTGGTATCTATGTGTATATGCAAAGCAACATTCATTCCCAGACTGCCAAAATCAAAATAACTGTCAGCTTAGATAAACACTGTAGATATGTTGTATCTTCAAATACCAAGTATCTCCCAATATAGTATGCCTATGTCGTTCAAATACAAATTTGATTTTTGTCATTGATGAGTAGTACAATTATATGTATACCAAGAAATTGTTTTAATTCCTCGTCATGTATTTTCAGTATATATTTTCTATAAACTTACATACCCGTAATCACATAATAATTTCCCAGTAACAAGGGTTGTGAGTGTAAAGAACATTAAGAAGTCCTGATGTGTTACTAGGTTCCTTTAACAGAACTCTAGAATGTGGCTTTTCTGTTAAGTCCCTGGCTTATGTGATCTCAGGTTATTTGGCACCTGAGCAGTGTCAGAGATGGCTTCCATCTCATGGACTGGCCTTAACTCTAGTCAGATATTGGTTGATTTGTGGTGCTAACGAACTGGTGTATCTTACAGGCAGGCCACCATTGTAGATGACAGGGTTTGTATCTGTGCTGGTGTTTATGTTTCTCTCTTGCTATCATGTACAGTATCTCCCAGAACCACCCAGTAGTGTTGAAGGTTCTAGGTGGGCACCAGCTCATCTTCTCTGTGTTCAATGAGTTGTAGGTCTTGGTATCTGCAAGAGGTCCTTAACATCAGTTCATTAAGAACAACGAAGAGCCTTGACAATGCCATGCATTGTTTGGGAGTTCATATTGGTGCCCCTTGGGTCAACAATTCAATTAGATGTATCCCATTCTCAGAACTCTTGTCCTTTGGTGACAAGAGATGTCTTACTGGTACTCTGTCTTCCCCCTTCCCCTGTTGTTAAGTGATTCTATTTAGATAACCTTCGTATATTTACATATTTTGGGAAGCTTCTACAGTATTCAGTTACCAAACACCACCTCAAATGGCTGTTGGTTTTAGCTCTCTCTTCTCCTATTTCCCCTGGCACCACCTTCTCTCGCCCTCCCCATTACTCATAGAACACTGTCTCCCTCAGCCGTCACTAGAGAACCTTCTCCCTGAAGTAGATGTGACTAGAGATACCCAGAAATTGACCAGTTGCAGGGAGTGAGAGACCTCGGAGGACTCGGTCTTAAGTGAGATGTCTCCATCAATTCCTTGGGGCTCAGAAGACACCAAGTGAGAAGAGACAGGAAGATTGTTAAGAACCAGCGGAGAACCTAAGGGAAGAAGGCCCTTTAAACACAGCAGGACCAATGCACAAATGAACTCCCAGAAACAGAGGCAGCATGCAAGGGGCATACATATGTTTATGTCAAATGGTGTCCCAGCACCGGAGTGGGAGTAGACACAAGCCTGTATCAGTTAGAAAGAGGATAACTCTAATCGATAACCATTTGCAAATGAAAAAGTAGATTTTCTCTAATGACATCTTGCTGAGTTTACAAATCATTCTTAAAGCTAACACAAAGGAATCCAAAGAGCATTTTTTTGAAGATTTTTTGTATCACATAATTCTTTGTCTGAGTTCATTCTTTTTTACTTTCTTTTCTTTTCTCTTCTTCTTTCTCTTCTTTTTTTTTCCTTTCTTTGCTGCTCTAAAGGCCATTTATTTATACATTATAGTTTTGGCTTTTGTGGTTTTCAAGATCTTTGTGTGTACGGATATGTTTGTGTCTATGTTTATATATGTTTCCTGTGCCTTTTCTTTAAATGTTTAATTTTATATTTATTTGTTGTGTCCTATTTAGGTTTCTTTCTTATTGTTTTTATTTTTCCTCTTTTCTATGTCTTAATACTTGTTCATTTTAAAATGTAAGATATCAAAAGGCATATGGATTTGGGTAGATAGGGAGGTGGGCAAGATCCGTGGAGAGTGCAGAGAAGAACTATAACCACAATCAATTGTAAAAATTAAATCTATTTCAGTAAATATTTTAACAAGAAGTCCTAATCATAAAGACATGTATTAATTTTCTCCTCTAGCCCCTGTCTAACAAGTGTGTGTGTTTTCATTCTAGCATGAATTAATAATACTAATTAAATTCAAACTAAATCTTTATTGTAAAAATATCATAGGAAGAAATTGAGATGTGGAACTGCCCACAGAAACTTGATATATTCTTAGAATTCAGTTATGTAATCAATTAAAGTTAATACTATTGATCATTTTAAATCAAAGAAGGACTTAACTATTATCTTAATGAGAGGATGGGTCTTTAGAAGAAAAGACTGTCATATGGCCAGCATAAATGGTAATAAATCCTCTAATATTTCTTCAAAGAAGCAGATGGCTCTTTGAATGTGTACTCATTCCCTGAGGAAACAGTGAACACATTAGGAATAACTGAGATTATTGGTGGCCCTAGCAAGTACCTGAAACATGCCCAGGAATTGTTGTAGACACATATAGGTCTGATTCTCTATCTACTTATACAATGAAATACAGAAGTAAGCAAATCCCACCCTCAGGAATATATTAAAATTAATACATATGGGCTGTAGAGATAGTCCAGTGCTAAGAGTATATAAAAAGGAAAACAAAATAATAAAAAAAAAATCAGTAAGAACAAAAATACCAAAATGAAATAAAGCCATTCCTCCATGCCACTCTACCTACCCCACCCTACATTCCCATTCCATTCTTTCACACTACCCCAATCCCTAGCCCACTCCTCCACCCTACTCCCACACCCTACTTCTCCCCTCCACCCCACCTCCACAAATGCAGTGTCTCTTTTGTATTAAGCTAACTACTTCTGGTGGTGGTACCTTCCTTGCATTCTGCTTCTAAGTGATTGTCTCTTTCATCCCTTTTACAGCATGTATTACTTGCAAATAGGTTTTTAGTTAGAATTGGGATGCTCTGTGTACTTCTCGTTCTCGGTGCTGGGATTTTGTCTGTTTTGAACTCATGTAGGTTTGTACTTACTGTCACTGTCTCTTTGAGTTCATATGTATATCAGTGTCTAAAGAACACTGTTTCATTGAACTCATCCATCACATCTGGCTCTTACAACTTTTCTGCCTTATCTCCCATATAGGTTCCTCAGCTTTTACTTTAAGGCTCTGATGTAGAAAGCCCATTTAGGAATGAATACTCCAAAGTTTGTCCCTGCTTGTACACTGTCCATCCATAAGCTTTTGTATTAATTTCTATCTATTGGAAAATGAAAATTCTCTAATAAGGGTTAAATGAGACACTGACCTATAGATATAGCAATATGTCTTCAGGAGTTATTTTGTTGCTATTTTTCTTTAGTAGCATAGAAAGAGTAGCTTTTCCCCTGGGATTCATAATCTATCAGATCTCAGGATTTTTTCCATTTAAGTGGTGTCTAGCATGGCCATCTTATAGTGCTGGACTTAAATCTAATTTGTAAAAGTGGTTGGCTATTCCCATAATATTTATGACTCTACTACACCAGTTTATCTTATAAACAGGTTGCTGTTATGGGTCACGGTGATGGAGGCTGGGTTGTATTGATGATTACGTTTTCTCTGGTAATGCATGATATACCTTGAAGAACTATGGATGTCAATAGTGGTGACATTTCTTGTTGGAGTTCTTCTCTATCTATGTTATCAAACATAAGTCATGTCTCTATCCTCAGTACCTTATTGCCATCAGGCTGTGGAATATAACTGTGAATCTTGGTAATATATTGTGAGTTTTCAAACCCCTTTGGTCAACAACTCAACAAGATATAACCGATTGCTGGTGCTACAGGTTTTACTTGGTGACATAAGGTGTCTGGATAGGTCATTGTATCCCCCATTATTTGATAACTCCATTTAAATTCCATATATATATTTTAGGAAACTTCTAAAGAAGTATGTTTCACTACAGTTTTTCAGAAGGCCTTTAATGTTAGTTGTACCTCCCCATGTTCCCTTCTTTACTTTACACTCACATATCCCATTCCTTTAATGATCCTATTGTATTATCTTTCACTATATTCCATCCCCCTTTCTTAGCTGATCTCCCTCATCCTGCCCTGATTCCTTCCTGTGTACCTAACAATGCATATCAAGTTCCAGCTGTACCATGATCGGACACATACTCAAGTCTCTGCATTTAATGACAGAGATAATGGCTCATGCATGCTCATTGCTGTTCTACTCAGACAGCCAGAAACTGGAGTCAGTCTAGATGTCTGCCAACTGTTGAATGGATAATGAAATGTGGTACACTTCACAAATGGATTATCATTCATTTGCAAAGAAAAGATGTAATTACGAAAATTTCAAGTTAATGGATAAAGCTGGGAACAATAATTCTGAGTGAGGTAACCCAGACTCAAAAAGTCAAATATTCCACATTTTCTCCTAAAAGTGGGTGTTAACATTTAAGTTTTTCATGTGGGTGCTTCAATATAAGATAAAAAATTTCATGCATTTTTTTATATTCCTGAAAGAAAATCTGTCAATTATGTATTTAATTTTTAGTATTAGATTTAATATACTTTAAATAGCCAGTCTTTGCTCCATAAAATGTATCAATTGAGCATTAACAAAGTCAGTACTGTAAAAAATTTTATTTAATAATTAAACAAATAAAAAAATAAAAAAAATAAAAGCCAGGCAGTGGTGGCACACGACTTTAATCCCAGCACTTGGGAAGCAGAAGCAGGCAGATTTCTGAGTTTGAAGCTAGCCTGGCCTACAGAGTGAGTTCCAGAACAGCCAGGGAACCCTGGCTTGAAAAACCACCACAACAAAATAATAATAATAATAATAATAATAATAATAATAATAATAATTTAACCTAACTTACTGTTTACTATTTTTAGTTTCAAATTAATAGCTTGGAAAATATACGAACATGATGATAACCTATCACTATTGGCCTCCAAGATAACTTCTGATGGTTTGCATTTATATGTATATTTTTAGATTTTATTTTTAATAATTCATATTTTATTGGCAAGTGAAAAGGAAAACACAAATAATTTTATCTTCTTTACTCTAAAATACAATAATATTTTGGTAGAACAGTCACTAGCTTTGAAATATTTTGTCCATTTGTAGGGTTAGCTCATTTTTCTATATAAGGATGAATTTTTCTATAGATCATTTCAGGTCTAGTACCTCCCACATAATAATCACTTAGTAAATATTAACTCTTATTACTGTTATGGAGTGATTATGTCTTTTAAAATATGTTAAGGTATAGCTAAAATATTTTTCCAGTATATTTTAAGGACAAGATACTGCTTTTTAAAATAAACAAGTTTTCAAATTTTTACTATTATCATTGACAAAGGGATCATAGTGTTTATCTATTCCCTGAGCTCTTTTAATCTACTCCAGAAATAACACTCAGGATACAAATAATTGTTAACATACAGCAAAATTATAACTGTATAATTATGTCAGAATAACATTGTGGCAATATTTAAATCCCTTCTAAGTAGATGAGAAAAATGTCAGCACTACCAAATAAAAGCTCAAAGTATTAACAATGTGTGTATGGAAAGAAAAATGACAAGTAAACACATAAAAATTTAAAGCTTCAGCAATAGAAAAAAACACAAATTAAAACTGCAGTAAAACATGACACTCACTGCCTAATCAATATGATTAAAATGTCTGACGCTACACATTAGTATGAATGAAAGATATGTACCTATATACTACTGTTGGTAAATAGATGATTAATGCAAAGCTCATAACTGGCCTTTGTCAGTGTCTATTGATACAATAAGCCTACAAACACTTTGAACCATAAACAAATTACTGAAATGCCTAATAGAAACTTGGTTACATAAGTTATGCTGAAGACAAAACTCCAGAATTTTGGATAGCTATATAATATGCAGTAGCAAGGACAGATGTTCAAGTAATAATAATTTAATGTGGTGTGGGATCTCACATTTAAAATGTGTGGACAGATGTTCTTTTGTTCAGTTATGAAAATCAAACTCATTACTTATCTAGTCAATGCTGGACCTGGAAAGGGACAGCCTAGAGTCTTCTCCTCTTATATGTTTTGACATTAATAAAGTATTCATTGGAGCTAGAATGATGGCTCAGTAGTTAAAAGTGGTTAAGAGCGTGTATTGCTCTTACAGAGGATACAAGTTTGTTTCCTAGGATTCACCTCAGGCAACTCATACCTAGATGTAACTTAACCTGCAAGAGGATCTGATACCTTTGACCACTGAGAGCAATTGCACTCATATGCACAAACCCAAACAAAGACATGTATGTACACACAGAATTCAAATAAGAAAAATACATCTTTTTGACAAGCTGGATAATTTGAAAAAGGAACCATTGCTTAAATCATTAAGGGTCACATTATGCATATTTATTTTAAAAACTATTATGATGACATTGTGGAAGTTTTAGCTTTTCTTATGATGTTTACTAGTTATTTTAATATTATATGTGATTTTATAACACTTATATAATATAAAAGGTTTGATAGGAATGATGGTTTAGAAATCTGAAAACAATCAACAAATTCAGTATGCCTGACAGAAAACCAGGTAGGTCGCCTGCAGACATTTTCCTCTCCCTCTTACTTTTCCCCCAGACCTAATTGCTCAGTCTCACCCCTAGTGATGAAACAAATGATCAACTGCATATTTCTGCTGCATCCAAGAACTACACCTCATCATCAGAGACAGACATTAGCTCAAAATAAAGGGTTGGAAAAAAATATAGCAAGCAAAAGGACTTAACTAGCACACATGTATAGCCATCTTAATATCTAAAAAATAGGCTTCAAACAAAGCTAGTTAAAAGATATGGGAGAAAGACATTATATACGAAACCAAGGAAAAATCTACCAACATAATATTTGAATTCTTAACATCTTACCCCCAACACAAGGACACCCAAATTTGTAATAGAAACATTACTAGAGCTTAAATCACATATTGATCCTCACACACTGAGAGTGGGAGAATTCAATATCCAACTCTCACCAATAGCCAGTCAATCCAGACAAAATTTACACAGAGAAATATTCAAGCTAACATGTCACAAACCAATATTTACAGAATATTTCACCAGAACAGAAAATTCTCCTAAATTGACCACATAGTTGGACAGAGGAAGCAAGTCTTAAACCATACAAGAAAACTGAAATAACGCCAAGCATTCTTTCAGACCAGCACAAATTAAAGATGGATATCAATAATGACAGAAACAATAGAAATCTTATGAATTCATGGAAACTAAACACCTCTCTACCAAATGAAAAACATGGGTCAAGAAATAACTAAAGAACTTAAAGACTACTCTAGATTTCAGTGAAAATGAATACACAGCATACACAAAATTATAGTACAGAATGAAAGAGGTACTAAAAGGAAAATACACAGCACTTAGTTCCTACATTAAAATTTCAAAAGATCTTCTATTAGCAACTGAACAACACACCTGAAAGCTCTAAAACAAAAGCAGCAAGCATACCTCACAGAAGTAGATGGTAGGAAATAATCAAATATAAAGCTGAAATCAATAAAATAGAGACAAAGAGAACAATACAAAGTATTATTCAAATGACAAGTTGCTTTCTTGAGAAAATCAACAAAAGAGACAAGCCTTTATATAAACTAAGGAAATGACAGAGAGTATCCAAATAAAATCAGGAAGAAAAAAATAGTATATAACAACAAATACCAAGGGATTCCAGAGAATCAAAGAACATAGTTTAAAACAACAACAACAACAACAACAACAACAACAACAACAAACTGTAATTCACAAAATTGGAAGATCTAAAAGAAATACATTCTTTTCTCTATAGATACCAATTTCCAGAATTAAATTAAGATCAGATAAATAATTTAAACAGATCTATAATCCGCACTGAAATAGAAGCTGTCATTAAACATCTCCCAAACAAAAAGATCACTTAAGGCCAGAAAGGTTAGTACAGAATTCTAAAAGGCTTTCAAAGAAAATATAACACCAATACTCCTCAAAGTTAAATGTTGCTTTTATTTCTTCAGATGAAGGGATGAGAGGGGTGAGGGCTGTAACCAAGCTGTGCAAATACAGAGCTTGGGCTGAGCCCAGAGCGCATTCTTCCCAAGCGCTTGTAGTAAATATCCCTGGGCCTAAGCCTGGAAGCTTCTAGCCTTAGTACAATCTAATCCTCCAACCTGACTGATTCAATCTGGTTTCTCTTGTTTTCTAACTCAATTGTTCTGCTTGGCCTCACACTAACTTTGCTAATATGTTCTAATTTTTTGGCTCTTTCTCATACTCTGGCTCATTTTGTCTTCGCTTGTGTTGTGAATTGGTTCTAATGCTTTGTCTTAATTTGAATCCCAAAGCTGTGCTTCCAGATGCCTAGAGTCTCTGCTCCCAGCTGGCTTTGATTGTTAATAAAGAATTGCAATGTAGCTGATGGCTTGGCAGGGAGATGGATGCAGAACTTTTAGATTGCACTGACAAGGGACAGAGGAGAATAGAAAGAGAATAACCATGACTCAGGAGCAGAGAGATCAGATTTAAGAGCTGCAATGGAGAACCCATCCAGCAATGTAGGTGTAAAGGAAAAGTGGCCCTATGAGGGGTGGAGGGAGTACTGCCCAGAATGTAACAGGGCAGCAATGATAAAATATTGATTTAGAAAATACGAACTCAGAAATGCCCTAGGGAAGTGTATGCTAGTTACAGGGAGATTTAAAAGTGCTCAACATTGAGCTAATCAAGGCATATCAAAATCAGATGTGTGAGTCTTTCATTCGGGAATCCCCAGAGCTCTTGGGCTGGAAGCTAGAGGCTCGATCACTCACTAAGAAAGAGCAGATGATACAAGAGTATACATAAGTGACCCTTGGGAACTCCTTCAGCTGATAAACACTTTCAATAAAGCAGCAGGTTACAAGGTTAACATAAGTAAATAAATTAATTAATAAATAAATAAACAAATTCAGTAGCCTTACTACATACAAATAAAAAACAGGCTTAGAAAAAAATCTTGGAAATAACACCTTTCAAAATAACCTTAAATAATATAAAATATATTTTGGTGTAACTCTAACCATTAAGGAAAGACTTGTATGTTAAAAACTTCAAGTCTTTGAAGAAAGTAATTGAATAAGATAATAAATGGAAAGACCTCCATACTCATGGATGGATAAGATTAATATAGTAAAAAGGACCATCCTACCAAAATCAACCTACAGATTCAGTGAAGTTTCCATCAAAAATTCAACACAATTGTTTATAGATCTTGAAAGGACAATTTTCAACTTCATATGAAAAAAAATAAAATACCAAATAATAAAATAACTCCTAGAAGTGTCACTATCCCTGATTTTAAGTTGTACTTCAAAGCTATAGTAATAAAAATTATGTGATATTGGCATAAAAACAGGCATGTTGATCAATTAAATTAAATTGAAGGTACAAACATAAATCCAAACACATACAGACACCTGATTTTTATTTTTATAAAGAAGGCAGAAATACACACTTGAAGAAAGCCAGCATGTTCAACAAATGATGCTGGTTAAACTGGATAGATGCAGGTAGAATAATGGGAGTAGATCCATATTTATCATGATGTACAAGATCAAGTGGGTCAAAGACCTTAATATAAAACTATCTAAACTGAAAAATAGAAGAAAAGGTTGAGTGTAACACTGAACTCATCGGCTCAGGAGACAACTATTTGAACAGAACACTGATAGTTCAGGCACCAGGATCAACAATTAATAAATGCATCCTCATGAAACTGAAGACATAGAATACCATCAACTAGACAAAGTGGCAGCCTACAGAAAGGGAAAAGATTTTTACCAGCTACACATTCTATAAAGGACTAATATCGAAAATGTGGAGAGGACTCGAGAAGCTTAAAATGAGTTATAGATTTAAACAGAAAAGTCTGACTAAAGGAATCTTAGATGGTTGAGAAGCACTTAAAGAAATGCTCAATATCCTTTGCCACTAGGGAAATGTAAATCAAAACTTCTCTGAGATTCCATCTTACACCTGTCAGAATGTCTAAGAACAATGCCTCAAGTGACAGCTCACGCTGGGAAGGATGTTGAACAAGAGAAACACTCCTCCATTGCTGGTGGGATGCAAACTTGTGCAACTACTATGGAAATCAATATAGTGGTTCCTCAGAAAATTGGAAATTGATCCACTTCAAATTCAACTACTATACCACTCTTGTGCCATATCCGCAAAATGCTTCATCCTACAGCAAATACACTTTCTCAGTCATGTTCATTGTGGCAACTGATGTCTGAATTGACTTAAGGGCTGCTCTGTGAAAAGAAACCCATACCTGACACCTCTTTGATAACCAAGAATCAGAGAGTAAATAACCCAAAGATCTAGGGTGAAACCAAACATGACTGATCTTTAAAAACAAAAAATAAAACAAAACATTATTCCTAATGATATTCTGTTTACTTATAGATCAATGCCTTATCTAGCCATCATCAGAGAGGCTTCTTCTAGGAGTAGATGGGGACAGATACAAACATCTACCGCAACCAGACATTATGCAGAGAGAGACTAATTGGAGTTGTCCTTCAAATCCCTCCCCTCAGAGTTTAGAGAATCCTCAGTAGAGAAGGTAGAAAGATTCTGAGAGTCAGAGTGGATGAAGAATAACAGGAAAACATGGCCATCTGAATCAACTAAGCAAGCTGAATATGAGCTCATAGAGACTGAAGCAGCAAGCACAGGACCTACATGTGTCTATAACAGGTTCTCTGTTTATATTTTATAGCTATTAGCCTAGTATTTTATTGGACTACTGACTGTGAGAAAAAGTAGATCTGACTCTTTTGTCTGCTCTTGGGAATCATTTTCTACTGTTGGATTGCAATGTCCAACTTCAATATGAAAGTTTTTGCTTCATCTTATATTTTATTTCTTCATGTTTGGCTGTTATCTCTTAGAAGCCTATTCTTTTCTAATGAGAGACAAAACAGAGTGGATCTAGAGGGGAGGGGAGGAGAGGAAGAACTGGGAGGAGTGGGGGGTAACTATAATCTGGATGTATTGTAGGAGTAAAGAATCTATTTTCAAGAAAAGAGGGTGGTTTGAAAGCTGTTGGTTTCATCTAATAGTAAAAAATAAACCTCTCATTCTCCAAAGTATAGTTCAATAGATAACCTGAGAAGGCTTTTGCTCTTCCTGACAGAGGGTGTTATCCATTGAGCTATATCACTAATAAGATTATTAGAATTATTTCAGTACCATTTAGTCAAAATCACATGAAGATATAACATTAGAAAGTCCATGTTCTACTGAGGTAAAAATAGTTGAACAGAAATTTCATAAGCTTAGTCTAGTTATTCGAATCTCTTTAAACTACCCACAGGATCAGTTTGCTGGCATTGAGTACTCAATGAAGATAAACCTTATTTATTACTTTACCTGTTTGTGATGCTTTGATTGAATAATAAATAATTCTAGAGTATAACATTAGTAACAAAATAAGCATAAGAAGGTGGTTCTGACAGGTTTGAATAATACGTATCTTTCTGGGTACTTTGACTATTTCACATTACTTCCCTGCCTATTCTTACTTTTAAAGATTTTAGATATCATCATAAAATCAGAATTTTTGCAATAATAGATCTTATATCTAGTAACTCCTTAATTTCCCCATATTTAAAATAGGGATAACAATCCCTTACATGGCAGCAGATTAAATGTAGTCTTATAAGGTGCTATTAGCACATTATCTGTCAATTTTACAAGGATTATCCACTCTTGAAATCACTTAGTTGGCATTTTATAACATCAGTTTATCCTTTCCAACCCATAAAACCACCAACTGAATAACACTAAAAATTATTCTCATAGAATATTTGATGTTTTATTTTACTGAACTGGCACATGAATAATATTCATAAAATATAAAATGTTAGAGAGCACTGCCCCCTATCTCTTTTTCTACACACACACACACACACACACACACACACACACACACACACTTTGGAGAGGAATAGTACGTTTGTTAGGAGCAAGGTATTCATGCAGAGAGAGGACTCCTGTGGGTGAGAGGCAATGGGATGAACAGGAAGAATAGGATTAAGAACCAACAACATAAATGATAGATTCATGTGAATCTTTAATGCATCTTTGATAGACATTTTCTACTTCAGAAAATTATTATCCACAGATAGTTCAAAACTTTAAATTTTCCTTTATTAATGACAATTTCCCCCTATAACGATTGTTATACATATGGATCATGAGAGTATCACATTAATTATCTATAGTTTCTTGCTGTAGGTGTTTAAGGGGCAGAGGGTTCTTTTTTTATTTCTTTCTGTTTTGCTGTGGGAGAAGTTTATTTCCTCCTGTCAGGGAGACCACGGAAGGAGGGGGTGAAGGCATGGCTGCTGGAACAAGAGGGTAACTAACTACTTACCCTGCATCTTGCTGGGAATCATGGAAGGAAAAGGGAATGAGGCCAAGCTGTAAAATGTTAAGATCTTGTACCACAAGCCTACATCCTTCAGCGAGGCCTCACCTTCTAAGGCTCTACAAACTTACCAAACAGCACCAGGAGCTGGGGACATAGTGTTCAAACCTCTGAGCCTGTGGAGGCCATATCACATTTACAACACAAAGGGTTGCTAAACAGAGAGTTCAGCACTGCCCTCTGAACGTGCGTGCAAGCCCACGTATTTATGATGACATTTCCTTGGGCAATCTACATCAAAGCATCTTCTCGAGCTTTCCAAAACAAAACAGAAGTGTCTACAGCTCTGAATAAACAATGAACCTGTGAGAAAAACCGGACCTTAATCATGGTTGATGCTCTTGCTTGCACCTCCATGGCTGTAGGGGAGAGGTGAGAAAAAGGTGTGGCTGATGAGATAGCTCCAGTACGGGAGTGTCAGCCATTGATATCTCAAGAACCCTATCCCCTCCAGAGAACTTTATATCCTTCGTATCATAATGCAGGTAATATGTTCCAAGAACAGGTCTTTTATTCAGAAAAAAATGTATGAAACAGTTCAACCTAAGTAGAAAATTTTCAAACTTTCATTCAATAATAAGGCATGAAGCATTGCAGTCGCTTAGAGAGATTTATGTGCAGTTTTAGTATTACCGCTTCTCGCAGTCTACTGGTGTTCTCTGATTCATGAGGCAATTGTAAATGGGACAAAAAAGAGTCTCTGTTGTTTCTAGTCACAGCAAATGCTATTATAGCTAACAATTAGGTAGTAGAATCAACTGTCATAATAAAAAGAAATAGCTATTATTAGCTCTCCAAATGCCTTTGTGTGTGCTTTCCATCACGTACAAATAGCTGAGACAAGTACAATTTTAACACAAAGCTATTTGCAAATAGCTAAAGACTACACCTTTAGAATTACTGTGGCTTACTGCAATGTCTTATGTATTATAAATGCTAATTTCATTATTTGAATAGAAAATGTCTGCCTTAGTGGACTTGTTTCTATTTTGGCTAATAAGCATTTATTTAATATGTAATAATAACTTACATATATCACACATTTTATAGAGAAGTAGGTTTTATTGAGGCAGGATATAATACATTTCACACTATATAGAATAATATAGTGATTTTGGACATTCTTGGTGGGAAAATTATATGTAACATGGTGTACTAGTTTTCCTTCTGCCACATGTATAGTATAGAAAGTTTCTTTTTCATAATCCAGGACAGAATATTTACAGAGCAGTCTTTAATTCATGCCATCCTTTCCTATTTCTTCCCAAAACATCAATGACATCAACCTAGATCTCACGATTAGAACAATTTTTTTTAAACAATAGAACATTGATTCTGAGAATAACATATATTATTCTGCATGTGGCATTTTAGAGGGAGAATGTAGTTCTATATGTTTGAGATCAAGAGATAGTGACAGAGAAACACATGTGGAAGGAGGCACCATAGGAAACTTAACACAGAACATATATGGGAGTCAAAACATGCTCAACCCTTGTCCATTGAGACATTATGCGAAATGATATTTTAGAGTTTACTACAGCCAGTGACTTGATTCTTAGTTTTCTCTACCATTGAACATCTTTATCCTCTACATTAATGATCCTTTAAAGAGGCTTTAGACAATTATAAACAATGAAAAACAACAATTTCTCTTCAGGCTGCATAGAGAAGAGAAAACATAAAATAAAAGTGTATCTTGTTCCTTATCATCCTTTGAAAACATTCATACTAAAAGACTAAATTGATTCATCATAATGGTAATCTTTTGCATAAATTTCATCCTCTTACACAGTAAAACATGACCAATTTCTTTTAATCTGATTTTCTGTTACCACAAGACACCTCAGGAGACCTAAAAAATCAATTGGATATCTGTTCTTATTTTTCCATGCTTGTTTACCATGAAAGATACTATTATTAATAATCAAATTTCCAAAGAGAACAAGGAATCACAAACTTACTTTCAATTAAAGTATTTAATAATAACGTTGAAGTATATTTTGTTTTGCTTCTTAAAAATCATCTTAATTATTCTATCAGGAATTATAATACAAGGGCTGGTAAGGTAGCTCAATGGTTAAGGGCACTGGTTGATTTTTCCAAAGGACAAAAGTTTAATACGCAGCACTCAAATACTGGCTCATAACCATCCTTAAAATCTGTTTCAGAACACTTGGACAGCCTCTTCTGGCCTACATTGATAACAGGCACACCCATAGTGTTCATGTATATGTGCAGGCAAAATACACGCATATAAAATAAAGCAAATACATCGATAAGAAAAGAGAACTAAAAAATTAGAACGCACATTCAAATATACTTTGTTAGTCTATACAAAATTTTAATGTTAATATTAAGTGTCCAAACACCACAGATACAAATTTCTTTATCAAGCCTCAGCACTTACATTTATTCCTGAGTATTTTTTCGATCTTTCATCCATTTAAGTGCCTCACAATGTATAAATGCCCCCGTCAAATTCATGCTCATTTTTAAAGTAGCAATTTTTGTACTAGAGCAAGACAATGTTAATATTTCAGGAATATTTCTTGTTATTCAGCTTTAGGAACTACACAAAATAGGCTGCATGATTTTATGTGTTTTGTTTTGTTTTCTCTTGCTTTGCTTTTTTTGGTTTTCATTTGTTGTTTGTTTGTTTGTTCTTTGTCTTATTGAATTTTGGTGGTAGAAGAAACAAAGCTGGGAGGGAAAGAAGTGTGTAGAGTAGTGAGTAAGAGTTGGAAAGAGATAGAGGCAGAGAATTAATGTGATTAAAATATATTGACAGTATGAAAAACCTTGATGAAAATAAATAAATTAAAAATGATACAATATTTATTAACTTTGTGTATTTTATGTAAGTTGTTCTAGTAAGATAAGATAATATTTAAAAAATAAATGCTATTCTAGGGACCAGTGAGATGACTTAGAGGATAAAGGCAATCGTGATCAAGACTCCCATCCTGAGTTTGATGCCTGAAAACTACAAGCAGAGAGGAGAAAAGGCAGCATTGTCGCTTCCCTTGGACTCTCATGCTCACCCTTAGAGCTCTCTACCTCAGATACATAAAAAATAGGTGGAATAATGTGAAATAAAGTATATGTTACTGCATGGGGAAATTTTGTGGGTATAATGTTGAAAAGAAGTAATATGTTGTGTGGGAAAATTTGTGGGTATAATTTTAAAAACAAATAATACCTTAGATTACTTTTGAATATAATATAAGGAGTTAATGAAGGAGAATTTTGTGTGTTTTTTCCTGCTCCAAAGAAGAGAAGAGAATTGCTAAAAAGAGATTGGCTTTCTAAAATATATAATGACTACCTGCTCTATGAGCAATAACAGAAATAACCTGACAGTAAAAGTGACTAATAAGCTTATTGTTTTTACCTTTCATTGAACATTTTCATTGTACATGGCACCATGCTACATATTGGCATTTTCATTCAAATACGTATTGTACATTGAACCTGTCTATATTCCCCATACACTGTAGTCAATTTGCCTCTTCTCCTCCCCCACCTCATTAGTCACATATGTTCTATTTTCATGTCCTGCATGCACACATGACTACGCAACTACATAAAATCTAGGGAATATACAATATGTTCTGTCCTTAGACTTTTAATTTCTTGATATAACTCTGTCCAGTTGCATCATATATCTTACAAGTACCCTACCTTGCTCTTATTTATTTGTGAAAAAAGTGCATTGTGTATGCATACTTTTCCTTTATCCATTTCCTCATGGGCACTAAGATTGCCTCTACAACTTATTATTGGCTATTAATACTGCAATTAGCATTTGAATGCATGTTGATCCATGATATGTTGACTTTGAATTATGTTGATAAACTTATCTTAAGGAAGTAGAAGAAGTCAACAGAGATCTGGAGATGCTTGAAGCATTTTGAAGAGCAAGCAGGGGTGATGGAGCAAGCGTGAGATTGCTTACAACTGAAAGCAACTACGGAGTAGTGTGAGGTAATGGTTTAAGCCTAATGCAGAGTCACTTAGCATCCCAAAGCATCATTTGTACCCAAGTTGTTCTCAGCAGCAGGAACAAACTGTGTTGGATTTCCATGTAGAACAGTGTCAGCCACTCTTAGCTCACACACCAAGAACTGCTGAGCAGTATTAAACATCAAAGTAGCTGCATTCAATCAAAGTATAGTAGACAATGGAGAAGAACATTAGCTTTTTTCAAACTGAAGAAAGGAATAATTGAACATAACCTCATGAATTATGGATGCTACCTAGTTCTCTGACAGATTCAATCCCCAAGTCAATCCTTACAACTTGTCTTATGTGACCTGGAGTAGTGATGATCAAACGCTTTATTATTCAAAATACGATCTTAAGGGAAATAAAAAAGAGGACATAGTTAACAATTGTGCTAAAAAAAATACCTAGACATAAATGTAGATTGTCTCAGATATTTTGTGATTCCTGAAGTATATCCTGTAGTTAGAGGACATAGAATAAAAAATATAGTAATGCAGATATAAATTTTATTTAAGATGGAGTTGGGAAAGTAGTCAGTAGCCACACACACCCTTCCCTTTAATGTGAAAAACATTGGATGGCACATTGATTTCAAACCTACTGCAAAGCTGCAAAATAAAAGTAGTATAGAAAAAGAACAAGGACAGAAAATCCTTCCACAGATTGGAGTCAAGATCCATAGGCAGTAACTATCTATACATTTAATTAATGTCAACAGAATGCCAAGGTCAATGGATAGATATTTGCAAAAAATTGACTAAGAAAATGAATATCCATATTTTAAATTATAAAGTCTGACCATATCTAATATTAATGAAGTTTTTTATCTTTAAGAATTATTATATGGGTGTAATTGTTTTTCTTGAATGTATATAAATATATCACATGTGTATAGTGCCCATGGAGGCCAGAATAGGGGATAAGTTCCTATGAAAATGAAGGTGTATGTGGTTGTGAGCCATTATGTGGATGCCAGCCAGCAACTGAACTGAAGTCCTCTATAAAAGGAACAAGTGCTCTTAAATACTGAAATAACTGTTGAGGCACTCATCAGTGTTTTCTATGGCAATAAAATTAGAACCAACAATGACAAAAAAATAGGCAAATGGATCATACAAGATGAAAAGTGTGCATGCATTGAACTAATGTAAAAAATACTTGACAAAAAAAAGTAGGAAAGAAGTCTTATTCATTTGGGTCATGCTTTCAGGGGGCTCAGTTCAAGGTGGCCAGATCCCAAATCCTGCATCTCAATGATAACTAAATGTTTCTGTTCTTCACTTTGCTGGTGATGAAACAGAGAGAAGTACAGAGTTCAGGAAGGGAAGTAAATTGTAACTTTACTTGCCTATAATCCACTGGAGAAAGCAGAGATAAGGGTATCTCTGGAACTCACTGGCCTGTGAGCTTAGCTGAAACAGTGAGCTACAGTGAGACAGTGAGAGGCCCTGTCTCAAAAAATTAAGGTGGATGACACTTGTGGAAGATCCACTGGCATCCACAGGCACACAAAGGTGAGAATACTTTCAGACAGATGTGTACTTTCATTGCATAAAATACAAACACACACACACACACACATACACACACACACACACACACACACACACACACACACACATAAATGCAAACGTGGAAAGAAGTAATAGACAAAGCTCTCAAAGTCAGAACGACCACAAAGTGTGATCTCTAGAGAGAGGAGCTCTATAGAATTATTCCACAATGAGACATATTTAGAACTTCCGACTCAGAACTGTAAAATAACTACCTTATTTTGCCATAAATTCCTGAATTGTTTGTCAATTTTATACAGAAATAAATGGAAACAACAGAAATGTCAGGCATAATTTTTGTCCATGGGTTATTTTCACTTTATTACTTGGTTTTAATATGTTCAACCTTTTAAAATAAATCCTTCCGTATCATGAGACTATTAAGGACCCAGATACTTTAATAATTGAATGGATTTTTTCTATTTATATCTTCTAATGTTAATTTACTCTGAGGGCTAGAGGCTAAGTTCTTCAGTCTTCCTGGAGCCTGTATGCGATTAACCTTACTGTCCTCTCCATGTTTATCAGTACCATGATTAAAAATAACTTCATAAAATAATTAATACAATATAAAATGACATTTGCTCAATAAAAACCTGAAATCTAAAAATTACACAATTTGTTTTCCCTACCACTAACCTTGGCTTTATTTTGAATTGTTCTTGTTTTTGGGAATAGGAGTAGTTTGTTTTCTTTAGCTTACAGTTATAATCACTTAATATTAATACAATCATAGACACAGAAATATATATCTACATTTATAATTAGATTTTAAATTTATTTAATTTATAAAAATGAGTTTCTTCAAAATCTCTTTTTATAATATTATTTACTGTATATTTAATATTTTTTATTTTGACTGCTAGAAACATTTTACTTCATTTTATTTTATTTACATTTCAAATGTTACACCCCTTCCAGGCTTCCACTCTGCAAACCGTATCCCATCCCCTCTTACCTTGCTTCTATGAGAGTGTTCCCCCATCCACCCACCCACTCCTGCTTCTCTGCCCTAGCATTCCTCTACACTGGAACATCAAGACATCATAGGACCAAGGGCCTCCCCTCCCATTGATGTCAGATAAGGCCCCTTCAGCTCCTTCTGTCCTCCACTAATTCCTTCATTCGGGTCCCTGTGCTCAGTCCTATAGTTGGCTGCAAGCTTCCACCTCTGTCAGGATCTGCCAGAGCCTCTCAGGAGACAGCTGTATCAGGCTCCTGTCAGCAAGCACTTCTAGGCATCAGCAATAGTGTCTGGGTTTGGTGTCTGAATGTGGGATGGATCCCCAGGTGGGAAAGTCTCCAGACAGCCTTTTTTCAGTATCTACTCCACTGTTTGTCCCTGTATTTCCTTTAGACAGGAGCAATTCTGGGTTAAAACTTTGGAGATGGGTGGGTGGCCCCATTCCTCATTGGGATGGGGGCCTTGCCTAACATCTGGATATGGTCTCCACAGTTTCTCCCTCCCCTTTGTGGGTGATTTCAGCTAATGTATTCACTGTGTGATCCTGGGAGGCTCTTGCTTTCCTGATATCCGGGATTTTCTAATGGCAAAACACAGTTCCCCATCCCCCATTGCTACACCTCTGTTCAATTTTCTGATACTCTGTACAACTCCTCCCGTACCTGATTCGTCCCCTTTCTTCCTGCCTCTTTTCTTCCTCTTAAGTCTCTCCTACACTCTACTTCCCTTAATTATTTTGTTCCCCCTTCTAAAGAGTACTGAAGCACCCACTATTTATTCTTCCTTCCTCTTGAGCTTCATGTGGTCTGTGAGTTGTATCCTGGGAATTCCATGCTCTTTGCCTAATATCCACTTATCAGTGAGTACATACCATGTGTGGTCTTTTGTCACTGAGTTACCTAACTCAGGATGATATTTTCTAGATCCACACATTTGCCTGAGAATTTCATGAAGTCATTCCTTTTAATAGCTGAGTAGTATTCCATCATGTAAATGTACCAAATTTTCTGTAGCCATTTCTCTGTTGGTGGATATCTGGGTTCTTTCCAGTTTCTGGCTATTATAAATATGGCTGCTATGAACATAGAAGAGCATGCATCCTTATGATATATTGGAGCATTTTATGAGTATATGCCCAGGAGTGGTATAGCTGAGTCCTCAGGTAGTACTATTTCCAATTTTCTGAAGAACTGCCAGTCTGATTTCCAGAGTAGTTGCACCAGCTTGCAATCCCACCAGCAACAGAGTAGTGAACCTCTTTCTCCACATCCTTGCCAGCATCTGCTGTCACCTGAGTATTTGATCTTAGCCATTCTGACTGGTATGAGGTGGAATCTCAGGGTCATTTAGATTTGCATTTCCTTGATGACTAAGGATGTTGACCATTTCTTTAGGTGCTTCGTGGCCATTCGAGTTTTATCAATTGAGAATTCTCTGTTAAGCTCTATTTCCCATATTTAATAGGATTGTTTGGTTCTCTGGAGTCTAACTTTGTGAGTTATTTGTATATATTAGATATTAGCCCTCTATTGGATATAGGATTGGTAAAGATCTTAGAGCATAAGCCATTGGTATTCTGTTCAGGAAAATTTCCTCTGTACCCATGTGTCTGAGGCTTTTCCACACTTTCTCTTCTATTAGATTCTGTGTATCTGTTTTTATCTGGAGGTCCTTGATCCACTTGGACTAGAACTTTGTACAGGGACATGAGAATGGATCAATTTGCATTCTTCTACATGCTGACCGCCAGTTGAACTGGCACCATTTGTTGAAAATGCTGGATTTTTTTTCTCCCACTGGATGGTTGTAGCTTCTTTGTCAAAGATCAAGTGACCATAGGTGTGTGGGTTCTCTAGGTCTTCAATTCTATCCTACTGATATACATGCTTGTCACTGTACCAATACCATGCATTTTTCATCACTATTACTCTGTACTACAGCTTGAGGTCAGTGATTGAGATTCCCCCAGAAGTTCTTTTATTGTTGAGAATAGTTTTGGCTATCCTGGGTTTTTTGTTATTCCAAATGTATTTGAGAATTGCTCTTTCTAACTCTATGAAGTATTGAGTTGGAATTTTGATGGGGATTGCAATGAATGTGTAGATTGCTTTCGGTAAGATGGCCATTTTTACTATGTTAATCCTGCTAATACATGAGCATAGGAGTTCCTTCCATCTTCTGAGATCTTCGATTTCTTTCTTCAGAGACTTGAAGTTCTTGTCATACAGACCATTCACTTGTTAGGTCAGAGTCACACTAAGATATTTTATATTATTTGTGACTTTTATGAAGGGTGTCATTTCTCTAATTTCTTTCTCAACTTGTTTATCATTTGAGTATAGGAATGCTACTGATTCGTTTGAATTAATTTTATATCCAGCCACTTTACTGAAGTTGTTTATCAGTTATAGGAGTTCTCTGGTGGAATTTTTGGGGTCATTTAAGTATACTAACATTTGCAAATAGTGATATTTTAATTTCTTCCTTTTCAATTTGTGTATGTTAGACCTCTTTTGTTGTCTAATTGCTCTACTTAGAACTTAAAGAATTATATTGAATAGATAGGGAGAGGGGACAGCTATGTCTAGTCCCTGATTTTAGAGGGATTGCTTCAAATTTCTCTCCATTTAGTTTGATGTTGGCTACTGGTTTTTTGTATATTGCTTTTACTATGTTTAGATATTGGCCTTGTATTTCTGATCTTTCCAAGACTTTTAACATGAAGAAATGTTGAATTTTGTAAAATGCTTTTTCAGCATCTACTGAAATGATCGTGTGGTTTTTAATCCTTTGAGTTTGTTAATGTAGTGTATTACCTTGATGGATTTCTGTATACTTAACAATCCTTGCACCCTGGGATGAACCTACTAGATCATGTTGAATGATTGTTTTGATGTGTTCTTGGATTTGGTTTGCGAGAATTTTATTGCGTATTTTGTATTGATCTTAATAAGGGAAATTGGTCTGAAGTTCTCTTTTTTTTTTGCTGGGTCTTTGTGTGGTTTTGGTATCAGTGTAACTGTGCCTTCATAGAACAAATTGGGTAGTGTTCCTTCTGTTTCTGTATTGTGGAATACTTTGAAGAGTATTGGCATTATGACTTCTTTGAAGGTCTGATAAAATTCTGCACTAAACCTATCTGGTCCTGGGCTTTTTTTGGTTGGAAGAATTTTAATGATTGCTTCTATTTCTTTATGGGATATGGGACTGCTTATATGGTTTATCTGATCCTGATTTAACTTTAGTACCTGGTATCTGCTAGAAAATTGTCCATTTCATCCAGATTTTCCAGTTTTGTTGAGTATAGCCTTTTGTAGTATGGTCTGATGATTTTTTTTTTAATTTCCTCAATTTCTGTCGTTATATCTCCCTTTTCATTTCTGATTTTCTTAATATGCTCTCTGGTTAGTTGGGCTAAGGGTTTATCTATATTGTTGATTTTCTCAAAGAACCAGCTCTTGGTTTTTTCAATTCTCTGTATGGTAGTTTTTGTTTCTATTTTGTCAATTTCAGCCCAGAGTCTGATTATTTCCTGCCATCTACTCCTCTTGGGTGTATTTGCTTCTTTTTAGAGCTTTCAGGTGTGGTGTTAAGCGCTGGTGTATGCGCTCTCCAGTTTCTTTTTCGAGGCACTCAGAGCTATGAATTTTCCTCTTTGGACTGTTTTCATTGTGTCCCATAAGATTGGGTATGTTGTGGCTTCATTTTCATTAAACTCTAAAAAGTCTTTAATTTCTTTCTTTATTTCTTCCTTGACCAACTATCATTGAGTAGAGTGTTGTTCAGCTTCCAGGTATATGTGGGCTTTCTGTTGTTTTTATTGTTATTAAAGACTAGCCTTAGTCTGTGGTGATCTGACAGGACACATGGGATTATTTCAATCTTTTTGTGTCTGTTAAGGCTTATTTTGTGACTGATTATATGGTCAATTTTTGAGAAGGTACCATAAAGAAGAGAAAAATGTATATTCTTTTTAGGATGAATGGTCTATAGATGTCTGTTAAATCCATTTATTTCAGAATTTCTGTTAGTTTCACTGTGTCTGTTTAGTTTCTCTGTCTATGATATGTCCATTGCTGAGAGTGGGATGTTGAAGTCTCCCACTATTATTGTGTGAGGTGCAATGTGTGCTTTGAGCTTTAGTGAAGTTTCTTTTATGAATGTGCGTGCCCTTGCACTTGGAGAATAGATGTTCAGAATTGAGTGTTCACCTTGGTAAATTTTTCCTTTGATGAGTATGAAGTGTCCGTCCTTGTCTTTTTGGATAACTTAAGGATGAAAGTTGATTTTATTCTATATTAGAATGGCTAATCCAGCTTGTTTCTTGGGACCATTTAATTGGAAAATTATATTCCAGTCTTTTACTCTGAGATAGTGTCTGTCTTTGTCACTGAGGTACTTTTCCTGCATGCAGCAAAATGCTGGGTACTGCTTATCTGTTTATGTATCCAGTCCCTTAATCTATGTCTTTTTTTTT
>JADRCD010190586.1:0-18143 GCA_019843815.1 Montemys delectorum
AAACCGGGGAAGGGAAAATTTAATGTAAAAAAAAAAAATTACTAAAAAAAAAAAAAAAAAAAAAGGTATGTATGGGAGAAGAGGAGGCCCAGAGAGATGGCGCTGGAGTTCAGAGTCCTGCTTGCTCTTCTTACTCATGGAGGGCGGATCACAAGAGGGCACCTGATGCCCTCTTCTGGCCACTGTGGGTACCTACACTCACGTGGCATACACTCATAAACACAAATAAAAATAAGCATTTTAAAAATTATTTACCACCCCCACTCCCAGATTTCAGGGTCTGGGACATGGCTCAGTAGATCAAATACTTGCCATCCAAGTTAGGATCTACAGACTTCCACATAAAGTCAGATGGGTATGGTAGGTAACTCTTAGCATTCAAGGGATAGAAACAGGGGTTCCCAGGGAGTCCAGGGAGCTCCAGATTCAGTGAGAGGCCATTCATAAAGTGGATAACAACTAAGAAAGAAAACCAGACATCAGTTTCTGGCTTCTGCATGCATGCACACATGCAGACACATATACATACATGCACATATACATTTAAACCATATACACATATACCCACGAAAACCAAAAGCAGACTTCATATATCTCTTCTTCCCCTGCACAAAATCCTCAAAACTGCTTGCTAGCTGCAGAATAAGGTGAGGCCTTTAGACTTGTTATCACACTCTCCTTGTGTGTCTGGCTACTTCCCTATCTGTGCCCCTCCCTCAGTTCCCTCTCTACCCAGTTGTTGTGTACTGCATGGATGCTCCTGCCCCTCTCCCTTCTCCCAGACCTCTCAATGGAAAGGTAGGCAGTACAGGAAAGACGATAGTTCCTTCTTTCACACAGCTTTAAGTAACTTTGAAAAATCTGCCCTGCAAACATCTTTATTTGACAGATGTCCTGGCAGAATCCCCTACTCCCTAAGATGTAGTGAGCTGGGAAGGTCTTCAAGTTAGAGTTTGAAACTTAAAACAAGAACATCAGAAGTTTAAAATGTTAGCTTCTAAAATAATTATTTTTAAAATTAGAACTCTGTTGCAGACACAAAGAAGGGCATCAAACTCAAATAATGAGGGATTCTAATTCAGGAGACACAGTGGGGGCAAACAAAACCTGGTATTATCCAACACAATGAACAAGAGGGCTCAGTTGCAACTGCGCCCTGCATTTAGGTTGAACAGTGCAGGCTCCATCCTGGGCAACTTCTTGGTTTGGTGGGTAGTCTTCTCTGGACACCCCCAGGCCGGCTGAAGCCTCAGTCCGACTTCCCAGGACTCCTAAGAGGGCTGGTGTCCTGTAAAGCCAGCAAGGGGGCTGCAGACTTCCTCAAAGCTAATGAAACATCTTCTTAACATTTACTATAGAATTTAGCATGTTTTAAAACAGTCACTGCTTCAGTCTTTTGTCTGTATTCTCAAAAATGTCTAGGCCTTTTGGCATCAAATATGGGGATGTAGCTCAGTTGGTGGAGTTCTTGCCTAACATGCATGAAGCTCTGGGTTCCATCCTGAGCCCACAGAACTGGGCGTGGTGGCACATGACTGCACTTAGGAGGTGGGGGAGATACCTGGCATGAAATACCGTAGGACAAATAGATACACACAGAGTCTATCAGCTTGAGTGAAATCAGAGTGAAAGGGGCCAGGGCTTGTGGTATTGGAAATACAGAAAGGGAGTGGTGGAACCTTCGGTTATGGTAGCCATCCTTAAAAGCATCTAAAAAGAAGCAGGGGCAGGAGATCACACGTGGACCAGCAATAGCCAGAAAAACAGAACTCAGTCTGAGCACATTGCAAACCCATTATATGATCAAAAAAAAAAAAAAAAATACTAAGCCACTAAACTCAGACTGAATCTGAAGTCACCGGGCATGCCTCTAGGCACGTACCCACACACTCGGATGCGCACACACGCATGCACAGACACACACGTCCACATAAGTGTTAGGTAGGTGCCGGGTTTGGAAGACTTGGTCCCTAGTTGGAGGAGATCCTGGGAGCTGATCGAACTGTGTGAGCTCAAGCTAAGGGGAGGATTAATCCACTGATTGACTCATAATCTGATGGCTTTATTGGGGGTGACAGAAGCCAGGAGACTGGACCAGGCTGACGAAAGATCAAGAAGGGGTGTGCCTTTAAAGGGGCTCCTTCCGTCTCTCCCTTCTTCTTTTCTCCTTTGCTTTCCTCTCTCTCCTCCAGTCTCTCCTCCTCCTCTCTCTGCTCCCTGGCTGTCTCAAGGCCAGTCACTTTCTCTATCACATGCTTCTGTAACTATGATATTCTGCCTTAGCCCAGGCCCAAAGCATCATGGGTTTATAAATTTTGAAACCATGAGCCCAATGAAATCCTTCTTCTTTTTACATTACTATTCTCAGGCATTCTGTCATAGCAACAAAAAGTGTTTATCATGGATGGTACTGGTAATTAGTGATAAATATCCAATAATGGAACTGCTGTTTAAATTTGTCTTTAACAGCAATAAAAAAGAAAAAGAAGAAAAAAAAAAGGTTAAAGACATCCATGTACCCATGAAATCAATACTAGAGTAAAGACACATGTTTGCTGGCTGGGAGGAGTGTTTTCAATCTCAGGACGCTTAAGCTCACAGATAGAGCTCAGGTTGGCTGGCTAATTACCCCTTTCTACATGATCAAAGAAGCCTTCACTAAACGACCCGAAGGACCAAGGTGAGACAGGTATCCCTTTGAGTGAAAGGAAAGACACAAATACACAATTAATCAGAAGATCCTGGTCTTTATCGCCACAGTGATTTAAGGTTACCCGTTTAAAATACAAGCGCTTCAGAAAACAAACACAGCCAGACCACAGCTGCTCCCTATTAGTAAGCCAGTGTCTCCGAAGGGTGACAGGAGCTTCATTTGCTGGCCCGACTCCTACCCAGGGCTGGGTGGTAGCTGAGTTGATGGGTTGCCCTGGATCCTGGGCCCCTTTACGATTTACACAGGAGCCTACCAGGTTCAAATAGAGAGCCAGGGTGTCACACTGACTTGACTGCCATTTAGTCAACTGGACTCAGCCTCAGTTTACCATCTTGTCTTTAGCTCAGACTTCTGGTTTTGGGATGGGACCCACGAATCTACACATGCTGGGCAAGTGCTCTACCACTAAACTATGCCCCAGTCTGCTGAGGAGGCTTTAGGGCATAAGGATGCTGGGAAAAGAGTGTAGATGTGGAGAGAAAAGCCCACCTCTGGTTTACTGAAGGCGTTCTGAACTCTTAGTGAAAAACATTTTAAAAAGAAATACAGTTGTCAAAGAGAAAGCAACAATTTACTTGCTGAAGCAGCAGGCAGAGAGCTGAGGGAAAGAGGTGTTCGGATGATTAATTACCCTCAGACTAACTTCCTCCATTCTGGGCTTCTGCTCAGTGTGCAAGAGACTTGCCAATTAGTTACTTGTGAATCACCTTCTAGTCGCCTCATTTCCTTTCAAAGTCTGCCTGCCTGGATTTGCACATTCGTAAATATCAACTTCTACGGTGTTATTTTTAGGGGGGCAGAGTGGTGTCTTAGTATTTCAGCAGCACAACTGTCATTTTAGGAAACCTTAAAAACCACTTTTCTCTGCCACCACAAAATGGTCATTTTCAATCTCTTCAATAGAACTGATGAGGAGAAATGTAAAGATTTCAATTTAGTAATCAATCAAGAAACATAGGAAGGTTCTTATGTTTCTTATGGCCACTTACGTAGTGGGGGCCATTGAAACTCATGTAGATGCATGTGTGTGGTATGAGCATATGGGTGCGTGTACATGTAGATGCATGTGTGTGGTATGAGCATATGGGTGCGTGTACATGTAGATGCATGTGTGTGGTATGAGCATATGGGTGCATGTACATGTAGATGCATGTGTGTGATATGAGCATATGGTGCATGTACATGCACATGTGTTGTATGTGCATATGGATGCATATTCATGTAGATGCATATGTTAGATGTGACATAAGAAGCCACACCGCCACTGTTTCCTGCCCTATGTTTTGAGACAGGGCTCCTCACTAAACCCACAGCTCAGTGACTGACAGACTGGCTGGCCAGTGAGCTCCAGAGCCCTGCCTGTCTCTGCTGGGGCCCTCAGGCTTTACCAGGATGATCCAAACCCAAGTCCCCACGCTTGTGTAGCAGGCTCCTTGATGACTGAGCCATCCCACTGGGCCCTGGCTATTTTCTAATTAAAATGGGGACAGGTGGGATGCAGGAGGGGCACACTCCAGGGTCAGGAAGAAATTTCAAAGAATCCATGGCCTGTTTACATGCAGTAACAATTCTCAAGCCACATGAAATTATCCCTTCTTACTTCACACAAACCTTTTTTTATTATACTCCTTCTGTAGAGAACACTCACTCTTCCAACCATGATCATCGCACCCATAATTGTGATCTAGGGTTCTGTTTCATGAGTGAAGTCCAAACCTGGTGCTGACGTCAGAGCCATATGCGGAAGGGATATCCAGGTTCTGCGTGTTGTATCCTCTAACCTTGCGCCTTCCTTTGGTACTCAGACCTTCTGCCCAGAACCTGGACATCTGGGGAGCCTATGACTCTACAGGTCACTGGGGCAGTGGTCTCATACCTGGTCAAGCACAGCATAAATTCTTGGAAAGGTTAACAAAGGTGGGTGGGAATGGGAGCCTAATCTTTACGGAGGTAGGCGAAGCAAGTACAGCTTGCCTGACTGAGCCCATTCAAAGCTTAGCGCAAGTTGTGCCCATGTGGCACTTGTAAGGTTGCCTGGGGTAGCAGCATAGCACTGAAATAGGTTTTAAATTTAGGGCAAGCTAGAGAGAGGCTTATTCATCTGAGGAGATGCAAGATAAGTTAGCACTCATTTTTCTGCTTTAAAACAAGCAAGCAAGCAAGTGAAAACAAACCATTAGTACTTATTGATCTGCTGTCTATATGAAGCTCAGGGAATCACTGGCAGGCGTGTCTGAAATGAGAGTGGCCCCCACAGGCTCATATATTTGAATATTTGGTTGTCAGTTGGTGGACCTATTGGGGAAAGATTAGGAAAAGGTACGGCTTGAGAGGCAGGCTTTGAGATTTCACACCATTTCCAGTTAGCTCTCTGCTTCATGTGATTTCTCAGCTCCAGCTCCAGCACCATGCCTGACTGCCACCATGTCCATGCCATGATGATCACGGACTCAACCTCTGAAACCGTAAGCCCCAGATAAACATGTTCCTTCATAAGTTACCCGACTCATGGTATCTTATCGCAGCAGCTCAAAAGGACTAAGAAAGCAGACTTCTGGTCGGGGAGCTACAGATACTTAAAAAGTCACATCTCATTTGAAAGTCAAAATGGAGACTGTGCCAAGTACAGGGAGAGAAGCCAGAGTCTATCAATATGCAGGATGTGAGAAGGAGGGCACCAGACTGTGCAGGTTTATAGGTTCTTGCTGGTGATGGGAGGGGCTGTGCCACTCTACGACCCAGCACCACGAGACACAAGCCCAGCCTGAGGAGAATGCTGGGGCCGGAGACAGAGTTTGCCTACTTACAACCTGGAAAATTAGCAAGAACACAATCCCTGCCTGAGATTCCTAAGTGGCCTCTGCCAAAATAGAAAAACATGAATTTAACACACGTATACATGCTTTCTGACCCCAGAAAGCAGAAAGCAGCATGGCTGGCAGAAACTTGCACCTAGAAGTGATCGTACTCACTCTCAAGTACTGTCTTCTTTCCTACAGACTGAAATCACACCATACAGATCCCTTTACTTAGAGAATGCCTAACTCAGAACGAGCCCTAAAACCTGAGTCTGGCAAGGATGCCGCTCACAAGGACAGAAACACAAGTCCTACTTCACAGAGCCAAAGCCATCTCACAAAAGCAGCTCACCTGGAAATCTTGGTCGTCGATTCCAAACCTCTCCCGAAGATTCCGGAAGACCATCGGGCAGTATTCCTTAAACTTGAAATGGCTCGGCATGTTTTCCCTGCAAGGGTCACATTGTGGAGTGAGGCTCAGGCAGACAGGAGGCTAACAGGCTTCTCTCTGCCCGACCTGGACCTGTGTGTAGCAGTGAGGTGGTGAGAGCTCACTGCCCACAGTAAGCACAAGAGGATTCCACAGCAACAGGTACAACCCAACCATATCCGACAGGCAGAGGGATGGGTTGAAAATGCTCTCTGCTCTCACGCTGGGACTGTGGTACCCCCTGACACTGGCTGCACACACCAGCCATGCCCCAAGAAGAGGGCTGGGGACGGACAAGCTGGAAGCACGGAGTGAAGAGCAGAGAGGACGGCAGTGAGAACGGACACGTCATGACAGCAGGCAGCAGCTGTCAAGCAAGCCTGCCTCACACCCAGGACCAGCATCTGAAATTCACACTAAGAACTTTTCCTCACTGTCAGGTCCAAGAGAAACTCAAGCCAAAAGGCTAACTGTGGTGCCAATTAGCATACGAAAGCCCAGGCTGGCCTCCGGGCTCTCTCTGCTCTTCTCACCCCACCCCTACCCGAAACTTTTCCCGCTCCCCCCCCCTTCCATTCCTGTATAACCGTGCCCTGTCAACCCTTGTGCTCTCCTGGCCCACTCTCTCGCTTGCCTATTTCGTCCAGCTGTCTCTCTTGTGCTCTCTTGGCTTTCTCTTCTGTCTTCCTCTCTCACTCTTCCCTGCGCCTCACCCCCTCATGACCCAGTTCCGTCTGCTGACCATGTTTAGGCTTCTATTTGTCTCTCTGACCTGGATTCCTCCAGATGCCTCTGGCTGCACTCTACCTCCTCTCCACCATAAAGACCTTCCCCTCAACTACACCTCTGTGTGTTTACACATTCACCAGGCAACCCGTAAACAAGATTATGGGAACTCAATGAGTTCACATGAGAACAAAATCGTGGTTAAGACACTGCCTGGAGGGACAGGAGGCAGGTCAGTGGCAGAGCACTTGCCTAGTGTGTGTGAGTCCCCAGGTTCAATCCCCAGTGCTACAGCAAAGAGAAGGGGGAGGGAAGAGAGTTCACACTATGGGAGGTTACACGGAGGCTCAACCCCGCTCATACAGAACTGCCCTCCTCTGTGCTCTCACAGAAGGAGAAATACAAATTGCGGACACCCCTCTATTACTATTCTCTGTACAGGAATGACAGTCATCTGTGTATGTGTCGGTTTCCAGCTACTGTCCTGGCTGTAGTCCCTGTGGAGGAGGGGCCATGCTGTAGCTCTAGATTTTGGATAAACGGACGAATCAACATCAGAGGTATCTATCCCATTCACATGAAGAACATTACTGACACCCAAACATGACATCCAGGTATGTTCTATAACAACACACCTTAATTATGTTAATTATTTATTGTTTTACAATGTAGTCATTTCTATGCATAAAGCCACTGTTTTTAAAGTTTTGTGTACAAGAGCAGAAGTCCATAACTGCTCAAACAATCCAAGTAATTTATGGTTCCAAAATTTTAAATAGTAATGAGGATATCACTTTTAATGTGTAAGATACTCATAGGGAACAATATGCCATACGGCAAAGGGCTATTATCCCAGAGAGCCTGCGGCTGCTTCTCTGAATATGACAGATGGCTGTGTTTATCACAGGATTAACTCCATCAGCAAAACTTTACTCCCACCCACTGAAAAAAACATATAGTTACAGAAAGTCTTTCCAGCCAGGGGGTCTCCGGAGAGGCCGCAGCATACTTACTTGTTAAAAAGGTGGTTGTCTACCTTTATCTTTGAGTAGGCTTTGAAGTCATCAGGCATCAACATGACAGGGATTTGAACATGGCTCAGTTCATTGATCTAGAAAAACACAACAGAGACAGCCCTGGTTACCACCATCCTGTGACAGCCCCGGTTACCACCGTCCTGTGACAGCCCCGGTTACCACCGTCCGGTGACAGCCCCGGTTACCACCGTCCTGTGACAGCCCCGGTTACCACCACCCTGGTGAGGATGGTCTGATTTTGCCACATAACTGCAAAGAAACCCTTGAGCACAGGAATTCTGCCTGCCCTCTGCTTCCCACCAGGAACTCTTTCCTCTGGTTGTCCTCACTCCCTCACTGGTCCTCACTCCTCCCAGCTCCCACCCAGGATCTCTCCCACACTGGCCTGGGTGGCGAAGAGGAATACAGGGGGCCAGTCTGTTAGGCTGTTTGTCCCTTAGGGACACTCTGTCCTCATTCTGTCTCCCTGTCTCCTTCCAGACCTGCAATGCAGAACTCCACTGATATCATTTCAAGGACAACTTCCTCTGTGAACAAAGTGTTATCTGAGACAGAGGGCTTTTACCTCTGAGGTAAGTATTTGTTAAATTAACAGCCCTGATTTATATTTTGGAGCACCTCAAGAATGATGCACACATCCACAAAGTCATTCTTTTCTTCCTTATAGGGACTGAGTTTAAACATAAATATCAGCATGGGGCTTGAACATGACAGTGGAGACCTTTGCTCAGGAAGAGGATGGCTTCATAGGGTTCCATGAGAATGAGAAGCTCAAGTGTGGCTTAGGAGCAAAAGCAGAGTTACTTGGGTGTCTAGAGGAGGAGGATGGCAAGTCTAAGGACAGCCTGTGCTACCCAGTCAAGCTATCTCAAGAAAAAACAAAAAGCAAAGGAACAGACTTCAGAGGACAAAACACAGAATCCCATTTCTCCTACACCACAGGAAGTGATGGGGGGGGGGGGGGGGTGGGGGGTGGAGCTGATGCATGATTGTGAAAACTGGCTTTTTTTCTTGGTTGTTTGCATTTGATCCCCATGCTATTTTCTCCCTTGCCAATTTCAACATAAACTTTAAAACACTTTAAACATTTGTACTTCCTGCACTATGGAAGGTACTCGGAAGGGCTCTTGGTTGCAGAAAGCAAAAACAAAATCAAGCCAACAGGCAGTGAGCTTCTGGTTGGGACAGGGATTTGAAGGCATTAACGACTTCTCAGACAGTGATCATGATTTCAGGGCACTGTCCTTCCTGCAGGGCAGCCTGGAGGTTGATGCTGGTTGCCACTCTTTGTCAGGCAAAGCTGATGGCCGTTGGTGGCTCAGAGGCTTAAAGAGAAAAGCCTGAAAAATGTCAATGCAAAAGGTAGAAAGAAGGTGTAAGAAACGGGGCTTAGCTTTGGCACCGAGCTTACAGTTGAAGGGTCAGAGAAAAGTCATTGAGTACAAGCTGGCGGAGTCTGGATCAGAAAACAGGCATGAAGATGGACGGATGGATGGATGGATGGATGGATGATGGATAGATGATGGATCAGCCTCTCAGGTCTGAGGTCCTTATTCACAGTGTGGTAGATAGAGGAGCAGGGTCATCACCAGAAACGAGAAATCAGTGTCACACACTCCCTCACATAGAAATCCCTTCTAGAGTTGATAGGCAGGACCCTTAAACCCAAGCCCCAGGCAGCTAATAGAAACAGCTGAGTCTAGACAGCGAGTGTACTGGGAACCAGGAGCAAGGGTGGGATAAACGGCTTGTTGAAGGGAGTGACACTGGATCACCTTCCCGTTACACAGACAGTGTATATGTATTTATTTACTTAGGTACGTGCTGGGTTGGGGTGCTATGTATACTTCGTTAGTGTAGGATGTGGAGGGCCAAGGCTGACATTCAGTGTCTTCTTGGAGTAGCTCCACCCCTTTTGTTGTTGTTTGTTGTTTTTGTTTTTGTTTTTGAGATAGGGCCTCTCACTGAGCAGGAAGATCATCCATTTGGGTAGGCTGGATGAAATGAGCTTCAGAGATGGGTCTGAATCCACCACCCAGCTGCTGGTGTTACAGGAGAATGCACTGCCTTTGACTTTTTACTTGGCTGCTGGGGATCTGAACTCAGGTCCTGGCGCTTGTCCCCCGCTCACTTTCTACCTTTATAGCTGAGAAACAGGTTGATGTAGAGTTTAATTAGATATGCTTGGGCCATTTCATCTTTCCTCTACATTGTCTTTCACTTACAGTGGCTTTTATATTTCCTTTCCCCCTTCCCTACAAAGCCACTCTTTCAAACTTCTAGGTCAAGTGAATTAACCACCCACGAACACACAGTGACCAAGCGCATCTGCCATCAAAGGCAACTTTTAATTAGTAATCAGTATGTTTCCAAGAGCATCTCTTGAGCCTCAACTGTTTTCTGTAGGAATGCTTCATTCTGGTGCACAGGAAGGTGAGCACTCATTCACTATCTCACTGAAATGTCTTAACTTCAGCAGTGTTTGAACACTGAAAGCTCATGCAGCTTCCCAGGTGACTTCACTCCCTTTAGCCTGTGAGCCTGCCATTACACACTCTGAAAGGTATGCTTGCTTCTGGTCCCAAAACCATAGTGTACCACAAGTAATGATAAGCTTCCGTGTCAGATGAAGTTAAATTAATCCTCTTTGCTGACTTCTGTAACTTACATGGGGCTCCTAGCCTTGTGCCTGCAGCTTTCTTGACAGTGGGTTTTGAAGTTTAACATTTTAATTTCTTTCTTTAGCATTTTACTTTAGTCCAGTCACTCCAGGTGGCCCACGCAAAAATTAGGAATAAAACTGACAATGGGTGGTGGCGGTGGTGATGGTGGTGGTGATGATGGTGGTGGAGGTGGTGGTGGTGGTGATGGTGGTGGTGGTGAAGGTGGTGGTGGAGGTGATAGTGGTGGTGGAGGTGGTGGTGGTGGTGATGGTGGTGGTGGAGGTGGTGGTGGTGGTGATGGTGGTGGTGGAGGTGGTGGTGGTGGTGATGGTGGTGGTGGTGAAGGTGGTGGTGGAGGTGATAGTGGTGGTGGAGGTGGTGGTGGTGGTGATGATGGTGGTGGTGGTGAAGGTGGTGGTGGAGGTGATAGTGGTGGTGGAGGTGGTGGTGGAGGTGATGGTGGTGGTGATGATGGTGGTGGAGGCGGTGGTGGTGGAGGTGATAGTGGTGGTGGAGGTGGTGGTGGTGATGGTGGTGGTGGTACTGCTGTTGCTGCTTCTCCTCCTATTATTATTATTATTATTATTATTATTATTATTATTTTGTGGTGCTAGGATAGAGCTCAGAGCCTTGTGCTCTACCATTGAACTACTCTTCATTGGTACCACTGAAATACTCTTATCAGTATTCAAAGAAGAATTTCTATCTTTTATAGATATTTAAATTGAGAACACACACATTTGTACAGGTTATATAATATTCATGGAATGATACAGAAAGATTTGTAATTAACTCTTACTCTATTGAAATAACACCCTCCCACCCTTTAGGAATAAGCGTATGTTATAAAATCCAAATCGTTTTTCATTCCTGGAGCTAAGAGTAGAGCCAAGCAAACTGAGTACTGATTCCATTATTCCAGGCACATGAGGTTGCAAATATTTGCATATTGCAATGAACTCTTACAACAGAAGGGCAGCATCACTTTCATGCAGGGAGCATATAATGGTCGTCACACCTCTTTGGGAAAGTCAGTTTTGTTCTGCTTAGATAGACACAGTCACCATCTGACACACGGAACGTTCCTAAGTGTATCAGACATAGGTCCATGCAGAGAGGCCACCGGCTGGGTCACCCTGTACTCATGGAAGGACCTTGTGGTTCTGTTTATGCTGTACCAGTCACTCCCTAAAATACAGGTGTTGCTCTCTGCTGAGCCATTGGGGACAGAGACTCACAGTGCCCAGGCCTCACATAAGACATGAAATAAAGGAGCTCTGTTGTCAACATCAATGGAAGCAAGGCTACCGAGGGGTGGGGACAGCTAGTACAAATGTCTGTTAGTACCAAGGGCCCAATGACCTGATTGTATTATAATTCAAGAGTTAAGGAAAGGGCTGGGCGGAGGGGATTGGGCAAAGTCTGAAACAGAGGAGGAGGGGCAGAGATATCTTGTCTTTGCTCAGCTTTGTCTGAACTCACTTTAGTACTTGGCATTAATGCCACAGCTAATACTTACTGGACACCTGCCAAATGCCACACTGACCCCTCTGGACATGGTATCTAATCTGATATTTATAACGCAATAGCGTAGGTACCATCACTCCCATTTCCCAGATAAGGCAACGCAGGCTTAGTGGGATAAGCTTTCTGCTATTAGCTGGTCAAGCTGCATCTGGAATCCAGCCCATGTAGTCAGGACACCAGCAGTCCCAGCAAGTGGCTAGATTTCCCAAACTCAGGATCTTTTTACATTCCTACCAGCCTAGAGGGTGAGGGTTCACAGCAAGGAGCCATAGACGCTCCTCAAAAATTACACCTCTGTTATTTTAAAAAACTGAAGACATTCTTTTTTTAAATGCGTGCTTAACTGAATGTGTCCTCCTGTCTACAGTTAGACCAGCTGAGATCTCACTCACACAACCAAAGGTGGGATTTGTCCTTCAACAGTTAACCACTCCTGTGCAGCAACTACTTGTCACTCAGTCACCAGTCTGCATTCAAAACTGAAAGAATCATAAACAGTTACCAATGAAGGCTGCAAATTCCCCCTAACGATTATTTATTACAGGCACTTGTCTAAGCTTCCCTCTAACTCATGGAAAAGCCATGCTTCACACACTTGACCGTAGCCTTTTGTGGACTTTTCCTAACAGCTTGACGTGGAAAAGGTATCTTGAGTTTTCTCCTCAGAAGAATGTTCCAATTTCTATCATGTGCAAGTTAACTACAACAACTGTAAAGCACAGGCTCATTATTTCCTGTGAGTTACATGATTGAAGTGAGTACCATTCCTGTATGTGAATGCACACTGCAGATATGCATCTAAGCTTCAAAAATCAGGACCAATGAACAGATTCTAGACAAGAAATAAACAAAAATTATGGTACATAAAGCTGACCCCCACACACAAAGCTGTTTCGTGCTGAGGCATTAAGAAAAATATATAGCTAATACGTACTTTTTAAGCCAACCAAAGGATAAGTTCATAAATTTTAAGGCATTATTTATGACAATTAATTACGATACATTCACCCTAAACATCATGGTTTTAGACTAATAGATAATTAGGTTTGGACTTTTAATTATTTTTGTTTGTTTGTTTGTTTTTAGACATGGTCTCACTATATAGCCCCTGATGGCTTAGAACTCACTACATAAACTAGGCTCTCCTTTAACTCACAGAGACCCACCTGTCTCTGGGATTAAGGGAGTGTACCAGTTCACTTGTCTAGCAGATGGTTTTAATTCAACCAAGAAAAATGGGGGAGGGATCCAAACCCCCAAATCTCTCACATGTAGAGGAAGCTCAAACATTTAATCTGATTTTAAGACACTTCTCTACAAATGATGACTCACTGAGTTCCACAGGACTCTGGTGTGAGCAGCTGTGGGTTACACTATCAAGAGCTTCCTTGGGAGCAGAGACTTCCTGAGATTGGGGCAGGATGTGGGGTGGCAAGAGGAAGAGTGGGAAGGACCCAGAGATGTCCACTCATTCCTCCTCCAATCTCAGGAGAAGCAACCTAAACGCCGAGGTTAAAACAGGTCAACAACAAAGAGAAGCCTGCAAGGTGGTGACCGGACCAGAATGAGCACCAGAGAGTCGCCATTAACAAAGACCCAGCAGGAAAAAGAATTAGCTTGCGTAACTGGGCGTGGCTAGTGAGGATGCGGACTACCATTACTCAATGCTTTTAAGGGAAGCTCATCATTAAGTGTGCCGTGCCAGATTTCCCATGTTGGGTTTTTTGGTTGCTTCTGGCATTCACAGAAGGATCCTGACTTCAAGGTAAACAACATGACTGGTCCTTGTTACTGTTTTAAAGAGCACCCTTCCATCATCACCATTCAAAAATAAGTATGCTCTACTTCCTGGACTCGTCCTAAGATGGTCCTTCGCAGCTTTCTGATAAAGCACACAAAGGTTTTTCTACCAAAGCATTAACTTTAAGCACTTTTTTCTGCCCCAGGGTTCATTCCACTTAGGAAATGAATGAAAACAGTATTTATAGTGTATGGCAGGAATTGGATGCAGTGGCGAATTCTACCCACTCCCACATGGGGGGGGGGGGGTCCACACTCACACAAATGGGAACTTTCACTGATTATCGCTGATACAAAAAAAATTACCTCCAGATGCATTTTCTAAGAAAATATTTTCCCCGGTGTGACTTAGAAAGCCATCAAGGTTCCCCACCCCCAGCTCTTTTTGAACTGCCTGATTTGGTATCACAGGGGATACAGACCAGAAGAAACTACAGCTTTGAAGGTTACAATGATGTGCAATTGAAACTAACGAGGAAAAAACCGGATATCTTGTTTCAACAACAAAACAAAGCAGAAGAGTAGCAGAGTGAACAAATTAAAACAACAACAACAACACATTTTCACTTTATATTTTTCCTACTAACTTAAGTTTGGGGAAAATTACCTAATTTTTTTTTTTAACCTAAATTTTTTAAAATCAGATTTTAGTATCAATTGGCTAGCCATTTGTAACTGATAAGTTCCACGCAAGGGAAAGACAAGTCTCCAATAAGATGCACATCATCTGTAAATACTTTTTACAATCTCGTCACGGACATAGGTTGAAACAATTAAAAAACTTCAAAACCAGTCCCCAACACAGGCATGTGGCCCACGCTTGGACTGGAGTGACTCTGGTTACAGCTGACCCTGCAAACTGAATACCAATTAGAAAGTTCTGAGGTTTCGGTGGGGCAGGCAGAGCAAATTAGCGATGATTACAGGGGCAGGAAGAACAGGCGGCAGAAGGTGTTTGCAAAGTGCATTTTTACTTGTCGTGGGGCGAGGTCAGCTTCCTACAGCGGCTACATCAATACTCATTTCTGGGAGCATTTTGGAAAAGCTAATGCTTCCATAGTCGCACGTCACACGGATGACAGGACCCAAGTGTGAGGTACCTTCGACCATCTAGAAAATAATGTTTCATTTTGACAGGGCAAAGGAAATTGTTCTGATGGCAAGGCGCAGATATATAAGGACAAACAAAAGGGTCTGTCCTCTCCACCTGCAAACTCAAAACCCTAAATTAATCACTTAAGGCATTCTTTCCTCTTGACTAAAATCAATCAAGTCAATCTTCTGAACAGTGACTACTTGATTAAAACAATAATAAATATCAGGAGCTTAGAATCTTATCTGGCTTAGAATCTTACTTGAATTTATAACGCAAACATAAATTCTACCATCCAGCAACACAGCGCCCCAAAGCTCTGTCATCACGAGTCCCTTCCCCACCTCCCCCTCCCCACATGCGTGTGCGCATGGGTGCGCCGGTCTGTGGGTGGGTGTATCTGTACACACGCACGTACAGAGGTCAACCTCAGGTGTCAGTCCTTAGGAGCCATCCAGTTTGTTGTTTTGAAGAGTCTCTCACTGACCTGGTCCTCGTCAAGTTGCCTATGTTAGCTGGGTGGAAGCCCCAGGGTTCTTCCTGTGCTGGCCTCCCCCAACACAGGAATTATAAACATGCATTGTTTTTGTGTTTGAATGTAGGTCCTGGGAATTGGACTCCGGTCTTCATGCTTGTGAGGCAAGCACTTCTCCAACTGCGGCATCTCGCCAGAGATTTCTGATGGACATGCCTCAGTGGCTGGCCCACTACCAACTCAAAGAATGGATTCATGTGAAAATTTACCATCCATAAAACACAGAATCCAACATTAAATTGCGAATGAGGGCCAGAAACTCTGTAAGTTATTCCAGAGACATATGGGCTTAAAAAAAAAAAAATTAAGAAAGACTTTGCCAATGAAAACAAGTGTTACAAAGTGGTCCATTGAGAAGGACCCCAGCCTTGGAGTCTGGAGAGACATGACTGAGATTGGTCCTACTTCTTCATTCAGGGCCCAGAGGCCTCTGATCTCATGCTACACCTTTAAAATGAGCTTCAGAGGAGATGGCAAATGATGTGCTTTTTCAGCTCAGTGATTTAGAAAGTGCCTGAATTAATTACTTGTCTATCAGACTTCAAAAAAATGTACACACAAATCTGGATTTCTGGTCTCTTTTAGGACAGGCAGGGATGATGCAGCATCGTCAGCCCTGGCATCGTGTCTCTCGCGTGAGTGGTCCCCAGTCCCCTGACTGGATGACTGCTTAGCCTTGCAGGCACCACAGAACCCAGTGCTTCCTTCACCTTGCTGAGGAAGCCCCCAAATTCTAATAAATCTAAACACAACTTTTCATAGGTTCCCCCTTCCAATTCCTGCACGATCTCTGTGAGCGCCTCAGGGTTGGTCAAGCGGTGTCATATAAGGGAAGCCAAGATCATGCATCTGCAGTTGCCTGAACTCACATCTTCAGTCTTGTTCAACAAGTCATCTCTTAGAAGGGTACTGGGTGGAGCTCAGAAAAGAACCATGTGCTGATGATTCAAAGTCATCATTTAAATCCTGAGGCTCCGGGCCAGCTTACCTTCACCTTCCTAACTAGATCAGCAGTTCTCAAATTGTGTGGGTCAAGACCCCTTTGGGGGTTGCATATCAATGTTCTGCATATCAGATATTTACATTGGGACTCAATACAATAGCACAATTACAGTTATGCAATAGCAAGAAAATAATTTTACGGCTGGGGGTCGCCATGACATAAGGAACTGTATTAAAAGGTTGCAGCCTTAGGAAGGTTGAGAACCAGTGCTCTAGATAAAGAAGCTGAAGCTGCGAAAGTCCCCTGCAGCCTCAGGCGTCATCTGTTTTGGTTCCTAGCAGGTGACCCTGTGTTGGAAGATTGTGGAACCCCTCTGGGATCTGGGACCTAAGCTGGAGGCTTGAAGGCTATGGCCATCTCTGTCCCCAATCCTATTCTTGCAATGACAAACCAAACCTTCTGAGAACCTGAACCACAAGCGCCGCCAGGAAAGCGCTGAATACAGATTCATCCTTCAAGCTAGTGAAGGGGGCTTTCTGCTACTGGCAACTGAAGACGCCCAAATGCAGCAGTGAGTGAGACACTTGTTGGAGATCGACGTACAGGAGCTCCACGCCTCTCAGTGACACGAATACCAGCAATTAGCCAGACTCTATGAAACTCATCTGGAAAGTCTCAGAGGAACATCCTTCTTCTCAGTTGGTATCTCGTACAGTCAAATAACTTACTACTTTCTGTAAGTTCATCTTGTAAAGAGGCTGCTCTCCAGCCATGTGCCCTGTGAGGTTAGGATCCTATTGGGACAGTCATTCTGGCAGAGGATCCTAACTCTCACAGTCCTCTGGGAATGGGGCGCAACCGGCCGTGCAAAAGATGAGTTGGCTCATCACATCATGTTCCCACTGGCATCCTAGAGAACCAAACATATATGCTTAAAAAGTAAGCAAGGCAAGATATCCATGCACTCAGCGCACCAATCAATCACACAGACATCATTAGTAAAACCTGCAGAGGATGGGAAGGGATTTGGTTTGCAGTTTGGCTCCCCGCCCCCCCCCCCCCCCCCCCCCCCCGGCGGTGTGTTTTTTTTTTTTTTAAAGAGATTTCACTGCTGGACTAGTATTAAGATTCCAGAGAGGAAATGCTGGATTCCTGGTCTCTTAGGCTAGACTACTGTTTTCCTTTCCAAATACAGAGCAGAAGGGCAGCCAGCTTCCCTACTCAAGACCTGCCCCACAGAACAAAGAGGAAAGCTACCATTATGCCGGTAATGGCGTTTTTCCCGGACTCCGCCCCCAGAGTTGATGAACTGACTACATTTTTATTTCTTTCCCCTACCAGAAACCCTACTGGAATGACAATAGAGGAAGTGATGAAAACCAAAACAAACCAACAGAAAACAACAACAACACAAAACGAAAACAACAAAACTCCACCACAAAGACAAAGAGACCACAGACAGAAGAGGAGAAACTACTGAGAATCTTTAACCAGGCAGAAAGTAAGCAGATTGTTAACTGGCAGAAGAGAGGCAACTGCCAGAGACTTGGGCGCCTGGGTTGTCTCCACAGCTGGACTCCTGCACGTGGAGACGAGGGCTGATTACTTGAGACCAGGTCCCCAAGAGGCTCTGGGCTTGAGAACAGGATACCAGCGAGGCCCAGGAGTAAACAGAACCTGTACTCCAACTCCTGGGCCTGCCTGCACCTCCACCCTCGCCCCCTGCAGTCCAGGCCACTCTGTTAGGGACACTGGAGCACTCCCCCCCCCCCCCCTTGGGGAAAAAACCCCTGGAGAAAAAAAATTCCACCATAGGCAATATTACACGGGCTACTTTGCTTGCCACCCACCCACCAGCCAATAGGCATTACCCTCCAC
>JADRCD010190587.1:0-12399 GCA_019843815.1 Montemys delectorum
TGACAGCCCAGTCCCAAGGAGATAGGTATAGGCTAGGAGGATGGAGTGAGACATTTTCAATGAGAAGTATAAAAAAAATATATGGAGGTTAGAATAGAGAAATGGAAGGAAAGTATCTGCGTCCATGCCAAGGGTGGTAGCTGTCATTAATATACACATCTTAACAGTACTGAAATATTGGTCATAGTCTCATTAAGCAGGAAAGATAACGGAAAATAGATATATCTATTGTGTTTAACTGCAATACAATGCAAAGTGATTGGATAACTGTTCTGTGCATGATCTTTCATGCATTTTTTATTTAATTGTTTTTTTAAAAGTCCATAATTAGGAATCAATCAACCAAACTTGGTAAACATTTTCTCATATGATCATCATATATTACACCAATCTCCTAAACCTACTGAAGAGAAAAATCAGGTTGTAATAAGTGAACTTAATATGTGCCTTCAAGGATTATTCATAAGTAAGTGTAAGGAGTAAGTGGTGAAAAGAATTTTGAACTCTGAGAACAAAAAGTCAAGAAGCACCACAATGGCTTGAGGTATTAGGGATAAACTGTTAGCTAAAGTAATTTCACAACTTAAATAAATCAAATCAAAATGCATTGGAAAATGTGTTATTCTCAGTAATTAGAAATAAAATTATGTTGAACCTAATATATGATGCACATTTGTATGTGTTTTAGTGTACCTTTATTCTGTTGAAAATTGTTGGAAAATCTTTTACCATACATTCATTAATGATAATTCTGTAAGTGACTTGTTTCCTAACAGCTCTGTGTACCATAAATTCTTAATGTATGAGACAAATGCATGTCATACTGCACCTGCCTCTTGGTAAATGATTTTGCTTGGCTTTGTTACTTCATACTTTCTACTCAATATTCTCTTGGTTTCTGAAAACAGAAAGAAGATTTTAAAGATTTTAATATATTATTCCTTTTACAGGAATATATTGATTGGACTTAAAGTACTAGAGTTGTATGTGAATAAAAATTTTCAAATGTAGTGTTAATAACTCATATTAGTTGTTAAAGTAGATTTTAAAAGTTATTTAAATATATAAATTTACTGATATTTTGCCAATGTCAGTGTTTCTTAAATATTTGTTTAGCAGAAATTATCATGTATTTCTTATAATTATCTTTCCTTCTTTCAGGTAACACAAACGTCAACTATTCAGGATGTGAAACAGAAGTTCCACAAAGCATGTGAGTTTGATTTATCTATTAAAATATATGTTAACATATATATATTTTTTTTATTTTTGAGACAGGGTTTCTCTGTGTAGTCCTGGATGTCCTGGAACTCACTCTGTAAACCAAGCTGACCTTGAACTCAGAAGTCCACCTGCCTCTAACATATTTTCAACTTAGCTCAAATTTTTCTTTAAAAACAAGCACACAAAAGCCATATTTTAAAATCAATTACTTTGATAATTTAGTATTTAGTAATTCTTAAATATAGTGATTAAAAAGTAGAGGATCACAGCCATCCATTTGACTGAGCACAGGATCCCCAATGAAGGAGTTAGAAAAAGGATCCAAGGAGCTGAAGGGTTTATAGACCCTTAGGAGGAACAACAATATGAACTAATTAGTACCCTCAGTGCTCCCAAGGACTAACCCACCAACCAAAGAGTACACATGGTGGGACTCATGGCTCCAGCTGCATACGTATAGCAGAGGATGGCCAAGTCAGTCATCAATGGGAGGAGAGGCCCTGGATCCTGTGAAGGTTCTTTGCTCCAGTGTAGGGGAATGCCAGGGCCAGGAAGCAGGGGAGGGTATGTTGTTGAGCAGGGGGATTAGTGAAGGAACAGGTCGCTTTTGTTTTTTGTTTTTTTTCCAGAAGGGAAACCGGGAAAGGAGATATCATTTGAAATAAAGAAATCATATGTAAATAAAGAAAATATCTAAAAATAAATAAATAAAAAATAAATATAGTGATCCTCTCATTTGATACACTTTTTGACGCTTTAATATTCACAGGTTTTTGTGAGTACTGGTCATAGAAATTCATGCCAGTATTTAAGAGACAGTTGCATATCCAGTTCACAATATCCCAAGAGGCCGGGCAGTGGTGACACAGGTGTTTAATCCCAGCAGCTGAGAGACAGAGGTGGGCAAGCTTCTGAGTTCGAAGCCAGCCTTGTCTACAGAGTGAGTTCCAGGACAGCCAGGGTTACCCAGAAAAACCCTGTCTCGAAAAAAAAAAAATTCCCAAGAAAAACCTTCAGTTTTTCAATGAAAGTATATAAGAAATTGTTTTAATGCATAGTTCAATTTTCTTTTATATGAAGATATTTTACTATGTAAAGACATTAACTGAGTAAAATATTTCTTTTATATTAGCACAAAAATTAAATAATGATTTTATTCCAACTATTTAAATAAGTTAAATTCATTCCATATAAAAATTATTTTACAAAACCTGTACATGATATTGTTTAAACTTTTTGATGGGTAACATTGTTCTGTTAAAAAAAAAGCTCAATGATTTCCTTGAAAGTATTCATATTTTACATATTTATGAGCTTTGTATATAGTTTTTATAATTAAATTCATTCTAATTTTGAAACAATGAAAATAAAATTACTGGAAATTATTATTTTTACTATTTTCAAAGGTAAGCTTGATTGTATAATTACTAAAATCAAGTCAATGTTAGAGACATTTTCCAAATGGATATTTCCCCATATGCATAGCTTCCTTCTGATATGAAAGATCTTTTCCAGTGTGATGCATTTATTATTTATAAATCTATGTTGATATATCATAATATGCCAGTCCCTTGAGGATTAAGATATATCATTAGGTTATGTACTTATATCATTTTAAAGATTCATTTTAACATGTCTTATTTAACAGAATATGTGTTTGGGAGGATATATTTAAATTCATAATCTTATATATTGATTCATTGTATGAAAATTGAAGATAAACTTAGGAAGTAAATTATTCCTTTTAAAAGAACTAGAAACTATTGATCTGTATCTAGATTTATATATAGCTATCCCTGTGATATGACTAACTCAGTTATAGTGCAAATACTAACATCATTTCTATTAAAAGAAAGATGCTTATATAGGATTCAATATACATTTTAAGAAACCAAAAATATAACAAGGGATTACAATTAGTAAAGCTTAAATGGATAAATATTTTAGTAATATTTGTTTTTAATGTACGGCTAAGAGACATATACAATGAAGAATAAAGTTACTGGAAAGCTGCTTATATTTCAAGTTTCTTTGTGAAGGTGTGTTTTGATACTTTGCCTTAAAGACATGTAGGTTTTTAATACACTAAAAATAAGCCATCATAGCAAGCATCCAACATGAAGTAAGGGCTGTCCACATAGTTTTCCTCAATTTTTTTTCTAGCACTGACTTGGTTATTAAATTCTCTGTAATGGTGTGCCAGTATTTTCTGAAATATTGGACACCTTAAATTTTAAGTTATAAAAACATAATATTATTTTTGTCACATCAGATATGGTAGTACACGTCTTTAAGCCTTTTAATGCAGGGTTGAAAGACATGTGGCTATGGAGTTGCAAGTCATCCTGGGCTAAATATGAAGAAACTAGAGATAAATTAAATTATTATCTAATTACATAATCTATGTCGGTAATTATCCTAGTTAATCACACAACAGTCTCTACTTCTTTATACTCCTTGAACATTTATTCAGGTGTGATACAATCTGAGCATAAAGCACATATCACACTAAAACAATAACTGCAATTATTTTAAAGATTTATTTTATTTATTTTATGTGTATGAGTACATTGTAGCTGTACAGGTAGCCGTGAGCCATCATGTGTGTGGCTGCTGGGAATTGAACTCAGGACCTCTGCCAGCCCGGCTCGCTCTGGCCCCGCTCGCTCCTGCCCCGCTCGCTCCTTCCCAATTCACTGTAGCTGTCTTCAGACGCACCAGAAGAGGGCGTCAGATGTCATTACGGGTGGTAGTGAGCCACTATGTGTTTCCTGGGATCCGAACTCAGGACCTTCGGAAGAGCAGTCAGTGCTCTTACCCTCTGAGCCATCTTGCCAGCCCAGCTGCAATGTTAATCTATAAAATATCAGAAATTCAGCCAGAGAAAATTGTAATATTTAAGTGAACAGACATTTGAATATGACTTAAAAAAGTAAAAATAATTTGTACAAAAGTTGAGAAATAGCCTATTGACAAAATGTAATCAGATTTAGTACCTATATATACTAGGACTTGAGATTTATTAACTACTGTTAATTCGTTTTCAAAGGCATAGTTCTAATATTTAGCATGCTTATTAAACTTATTAAAAGTAAATATGCACCTAGCCCTAGAGAGACTTGAGACCCTAGGGAGTAGGGAGGCCAGGTTGTGGTAGGGGGAACATCCTCTTGGAGACAGGGAGAAGGAGGGATGGGATGAGGAACTGTGGGAGGGGGGTAGCAGGAGGGGAGTAATGGCTGGATTGTAAAAAAGGTAAAAGTAATAAAATTAATTCAAAGAAACAAAATAAAAATCAAAAAAAAAACTTCTATTAAACAATTCATTATAATTTAAGTATAGGAATTATTATTTTCTAACTTTTTTAATTGTATACTATATTGTAAAATTTTGATTGTCTTCAGTTTTATGAATTTTTCTATTATTAAGTATTAAGGAATAATACCAATTCTGCATTCTTTAATATGCTTGCAAAAATTAAAACAAATTAAATGTTACTAACAATGCATCTGCTAATTTTTTTTCATTCTATTTTTATTTTACATTATTTGTATAACATACTGCTGTAATTATGATTTCCATTGCTGTGTGGAGACACCCTGATCATGGAAAAACTTATAAAGGAAAACATTTATTTGGTGCTGGCTTATAGTTGCAGATGTTTTGTTCATTATCTTCATGTTGGGACACATGACAGTATATAGGCAGACAGTTCTGGAGAAGGAGCTGGGAGTTCTCCATCTTGATTTATAAGCAGCAGGAGATTGTGAGACACACTGGGCATAGTTTAAGCATATGAGACCTCAAAGTCCACCTCCAAAGTGGCACGCTTCCTCCAACAAGGCTGTGTATTCCAACAAGCACATATCTCCTAATAGTGTAACTACCTAAAGGACAAATATTAAAAAACACATTAGTCCATGAGGGCCATATCTATTCAAACTACCACACATACATCTATAGGAATCCAAAAATAGCCGTATTATAGAAAATAACTTTATGCATGAAAATCCACAAACTCGGGCTTAAAAACTTTATATTCTGATATTCAATTAACTACTTGTCATGTCTTTTTCATATTATTTGTCTGCAGGTCTTGGAGCTTAAAATTAGAATTGTTAACGTCTTTAAACACTTAATGACTAAATAAAACATTCCTAACAGCAAACTTTGTTCCTTACAAGGAAAAAAAATTTGTTAATATAATTCATTAACATGTCTAATTTACAACAGCTTTTCATTATGATATCTCCATGTACTCATATAATGTATTTTAATAATACTTTCTCTATTGGTATATATTTAGTTTTCTTTTCCCTTATCTTCTCTTTTTCCATCTCTAAATCTGTGAGTCCCTCTTTTAGTTCTCTGTCTTTCTCTCTGCTCTGGCTCTCTATCACTGAGTCTGTCTCTATCTCTCTCCCCCCCCCCCCCTCTCTCTCTCTCTCTCCCCCAAAATACATAAGAAACACACACACCTTATAAGACACATGTATGCATATGAGACAGCACACATGTCATCTCTATTTGTGGAATTGACTTATTTCATGAATATATTGATCCTTAATTCTACACATTTGTTCTACAAATGGAGTATTTCCTTTTGTGTGGCCAAGTAAAAATCTCACTGTGTGTACATCACATTTTCTTCATTGTTGTAATGATAATTTGAAACCTAGAGTAATTCCATTACTTGGTTATTGAGAATAGTGTCTCAATAAATGTAAGTATTCAGGTATACCTGATCTTGACTTGTTGCAATAAGTATCTACCTTAGGGTTTTATTGTGGTGTATAGGCCCTGTGACCAAGGCAATTTTATAAAGAAAGACATTGAACTGGGATTGGCTTAACCTTTAGTGGTTTAGTCTTTTATCTCATGGCAGGAAGCATGCTGGCATGCCTAGATGTGGAGCTAGAGAATTAGCAAGAATCTGCCTACAGATCTGCAGTCAGCAGGAAATGACAGTGACACACTAGTCAGGATTGATCTTCTGAGACCTCAAAGACCACCTCCAACAAGGCCATACCTCCTGCAACACATCCTAATAGCACCACTCCTAATTAGCCTATGAGGGACATTTTTATTCAGACCACCACAGTAACCACAAATGGGAAATCTGGATGTTATGAATGATGGATTTGTTTGTTTGTTTTTCTTTATTTTCATTTATTTTTTTATTTCTTCACAGTGACTGAACCAAATTAGATTGCAAGGGATAGAATATATACTTTTCTTCCTTTCTTACATAGAGTGGCAACATTTTCTTTCTCTTGTTGAACTTAATGATGGCCATAGTAGAAAAAACTTCAATGTAGTTTTTTTTTTCAAGGAATAAAAAGATGTACTTTAGTAACAGTTCTTTTTTTTCTTTATTTTTTATTAGATATTTTCTTTTTTTATTAGATGTTTTCTTTATTAACATGTCATACAATATCTCCTTTCCCAGGTTCCCCTCCAAAAAAATAAAAATAAAATAAAACAAAAACAAAAACAAACCCCTGTACTTCCCCCCTCCCCTTCCTCACCATTCTACCCCTCTAGTGCTTACTGGCCCTGTCATTTCCCTACACCGGGGCATAGAACCTTTACAGGACAAAGGACCTCTCCTCCTATTGATGATCGACTAGGTCATCCTCTGCTACATATGCTGCTGGAGCCATTAGTCTCATCATGTGTATTCTTTGGTTGGTGGTTTAGTCCCTGGGAGCTCTGGGGGTACTAGTTAGTTCATATTGTTGTTCGTCCTAAGGGGCTAGAAACCCTTCAGCTCCCTGGGTCCTTTCTCTTGCTCCTTCATTGGGGACCCTGTGCTCAGTCCAATGGATGGCTGTGAGCCTCTACTTCTGTGTTAGCTGGGTACTGTCAGAGCCTCTCAGGAGACAGCTATATCAGGCTTGGGATTCCTTGGTAGTTATTGATGAGAATTAGGTAATTGATGAATATTTCCTTCCTAATTTTAAGACTTAATTATTTGTTATTTTTCTGATATGGTTTTCTAATTTCTTATTTTTACTCCAGTATGTTCTTCAGTTTCAAAGTATAAACTGTACCGTGGCTCAAAAATAATTTTAAAAAAATGAAATCTGCCTTGTCCCCCTCCTTATTTTCTGCTGCCCTTTAAACTTGTATTTCAATATTTTATATACCATCCTTATGTTCTGTAGCAAGCTATGCTTAGCATGCTCAATTTCCAGCTTATTAGATAATCAGTCATTAATTCCTAGTTACTTAATTAGGAATTAAATTCAATTACTCAATCTTGATATTGTGGATCACAACAAATGATTTCCTCTCATCTTCTATGTCAAATTTGCATCATATTCACTAATGTTGAGCTTTAGAATGTCCTGATTTTAAAGCTCATATCTCCATATCTGACAAATGTATCCAACATTCAAAACAGATAGCTAAATTTTCACACTTCCATAGCTATTTTTATGCATTGTTCATTCCCTTTTTATTTCTAGCACATTTTCATAGGTCTTGTGGTACAATTGTCCTAATGCTGTCCTCATACTGTGGGTTATTTTTATTCTTTCTGACTTTTACTGTAAGATTGTAGTGATCAATGCTCTTCAAGTATACCTTATAATATTTGGCTATCATATTCTTAACTACTGATATTCCTCACACAAGCATTCAGTTATTGAAAGAAATCACGCATTATTCATATGTATTTTTCATATGCTTAAGTCTGGTCCTTCAAAACAACAAGTTCCATATATAAAAGCTTATGATTTACAAACAAATTATTGAAGCAAATTATACTGCTCCTTGAGATCATCCTATCATTTGTCTTTGGCAAAAGCATCACAGAGGACTGTAACAAAGTCTATACATACACCCATGGACAGGCTTGATGAGGGGCTTTGAATGTGAAAGCAATGGCGTGCATGAGCTTATCTAAGATAACAACATACACTTTATGTCACTGTAGCTTTTTGTGAATATCCCTTTTATTTTCTAAGATGAAGTGATAAGTTGAGAGCCACATCCTAGCTATGTGTCTGCAGGGCTTGGGCTGTTCCCAGAGCATTTCCTTCTCTGTTCTAATTGTCCAGCCTACACCTGGAAGCTTCCAAACTGACTGACTCAATTCAGCTTCTATTGGCTTCTGACTGACTTGCTCTGCCTAGTCTCATACTAACTTTGACAATGTAACCTTCCTGCTCCTTCTCATTCTCTAGCTCATTCTGTCTTTACTGTGTGAACCTTGTTCTCACTACAACCTCTATGTGAAAAACTGTTTCTGTAAAATTCCCATCACATTCCACAGCTGTGTCTAGCTTGTTATCTTTCCTTGCATGTTTCTTTAGTAGACTCACTTTGCTGTGCTGTTCTTATGAGAGTTCGACATATACTATCTCTGACTCATTCTGTCAAATCTTTCTTTGATTCATCACTTTTTCTGCCCCTCAACTAGAAATCACTTTCAAAGATGGCTGCTTCCTTCTATAAATTAAACTTACTTAATTGTTAGGATCAACCATAAACAAGATGTATAATAAACACATGTCTGTATTTCAGGCAGAGCTGATTATAATCCTGAGCATATTTGCATTACAGCCTGATCACATTAACCTAAAATGTCTTTACATATGATCCCTTGCCTGAGCATCCATGCTGCTGGATTATAAATTCCTCTACAATTCTTAACTCCTTTTTAGGCAGACTCTATTACTTTTAGAATTTCATTCTTAAAGTTTTCTTACATTTTTAAATCCTCAAAGATAAAAATGTTGATAAAGTTGTCTTGTAAGGGTATCTGTCTATAAACACTGAAACAACCGTTGTGCTTCACTATTTTCCACCAAGACATAGTCTTTCCTAGATCAGAGATACTGTGATGCTGGCCTGATATTTCTCAGCCATTTGTGCTTTTTCATCACTATATAAATGTCCTCTTTTTTTCTGCAACCGTCTAATAAGCAAACCACTCAATAACTTTTAAGTACTTTATGTTTTACTAAGGAATGGGAAATTATGAGTTGCACTAGAAAATTTTCTCTTCCTCCATTGGTTTTATTTGCTTGCAAATTATCTAATTATTATGAAGATGAATTTTAAGAAAGCATTTTTATTCCCAGAAAACTCCAATATGCCTATTATGTTGAGTGTTTGGGAGTACATTTTCCTGACTTTTCTTTAAAATCTTTATTATACTAGTGATTCATCATGTAGACAGTTTATGATGCTCATGTCTAATGCAGGTCCAGTACATAGTTGCTCTGGATGGATTTTCAAATTTCATTTTGGTGTTTATTTTTGTCTGTATATATATTTTATATGGGTTTGCGCGTGTGTACAATGGCATGATAGTTGAGGTTGTAGGACAAGTTTTATGACTTAGTTCTCTTTTTACAATATGTGAGCTCTGGAGATTGTACTCCCATATTGTCAGGCTTGGCTGAAAGAGGTTTTAACCTGCTGAATCCTTATGCTGGTCCCGGAATGGAGATGCCATATATACTGTTCTCCAGAAGGGACAAAATACTTACTGAAGAATTATAATATGCTGAACAATTTAATTTGACTTTTGAGGTTTATTCATTCTTATTTACATAAGAGAAAAATTTTGATCATTTCTGAATTTGGAAATAAGAACATGTGATTTGAAAGTAACAGACATGTAGAATTTTTTTTACTATAATAATAAGACAAATATTTCCCTACTTTACTTTCTTCAGTACAAAATTTTCCAGCACAGAATTTAATTCATATGGTTGATTTCCTTTTAATACTTTTTTAATAACTGAAAAACAATACTAAAACATCAAATATTTTTACTGCTATTGCTGTTTCTGAATTACCAAGGGAACAAAGGGAGAAAAGGTAGATTTTATAAAATGATTCGGAGCAGTCACCATTAACTTCTGGACTTTTACAGAGTAAGGAAAGGGAGTAAGAGACTCTAACATTATATCAGTAAACTTCTTAAAGTTGAAATGTATTCACTGGTTATTTTTCTCCCAAATATCTGCTTTACTTACGTTTTGTTTCCATAATTCAGTATACAGTCTCAAAAACATTGTATAACTCAAAGCACAGAAGGAAAACAATATGTATTAATCCATCCACTACAGACTAAATTTCAAGAAATAATTTGAAAACTGACATCCTCTTTAATTGAGTAGCTTATGATATATTAAAGAACTCATATAAACCACTTATCTCTACAAAGCATTGGCTTTCCTTGAATTTCTTTTCTGGAATTTATTCAAGGTATCGTTAGTAAGTCATTTAAAAATTAATGAGATGTATGCAAGTTTTACAGAAGAAATATCTCTGAAAGTTTAGTCCTACTTGGAAGTATGTAAATTTCAATTATTTTAGGAAATATGTGACTAAAATTAAAATGCTTCCAATATTCAAAAGGGAATGTAGTTTTCTCTTAAAAAAACTATTTAAAATGTAAATATGTACAATGTTGACATAAAACACTTAACATAGTTTCTTTTAAACTTATTTTTTTCTTGTAAGAATCCTTATCTGGTGCTGGACAGTGGTGATGCATGCCTTTAATCCCAGTACTTGGGAGGCAGAGGCAGGTGGATTTCTGAGTTCTAGGCCAGCCTGAGCTACAGAATGAGTTCCAGGACAGCCAGGGCTATATAGAGAAACCCTATCTTGAAAAAAAAAATCTTTACCATGTGAGTTGTAATTGCTTCAGTGTTTCTAGGTCATTTAATTGATACCTAAACATTTGTTATAACACTTAGAGTTGAGAGCTTTAGATGACTGGAAACAGGATGTTCTCATAAGTAAGGAGAAATATGAAAATTGATGAATAGAGTATAGGTGCTCAGAGACACTACCTCTGATGGACATATGAATCTGATGGTGTTGATCCTGTTATTACTGCAGAAGTACAATGCATCAATAAAGAAATTTCAGGAAAAAATCCTTACCTTTATAACTGGCTAAATTTTTAAATAATTTTATATTAATGAAATTTAATATAAATATATTAAATGTACCTTACTTTGTTCATATTATACATTAATTTAAACACTCTTACAATACATGCACATATATATATATATATATATATATATATATATATATATATTATTGTTTCAGAGTTTGTTTTCTCATGTTTCAGAGAACTTCCTTAGCTTCTTTGTCACTAACTCCAAAAGGAAAGTGAAATGAGCTGGTGTACTTTTTCTGAGGTCTCTAAGAAATAGTCTTAAGCTCGTGCTCAATGCTTCATGGGATCCGTGCTTATTTTGTGTCTTTGTTTGCTCAGAATTTCTCACAGTCACAACATACTCGAGAGGGAATCTAGACTTTTTATTGTATTGAAGTAAACATTTTTCTGAATCCCAGTTGGTTAAAGCTACATGTGAATATATAGAACTCCTGCGGTGGTGGTGATGGTGGTATTGTGTGGTGAGCCTTAGAGAATGTGACATTACCGGAGGAAGCATGTCAATAGAGGATGGGTTTTGTCTTAGTCAGGGTTTCTATTCCTGCACAAACACCATGACCATGAAGCAAGTTGGGGAGGAAAGGGTTTTATTCAGTTTACTTCCATGTTGCTGTTGATCACCAGAGGAAGTCAGGACTGGAACTCAAGCAGGTCAGGAGAGATGTTCCTTACTGGCTTGCTTCTCCTGGCTTGCTCAGCCTGCTCTCTTATAGAACTCAAGACTTCTAGCCCAGAGATGGCACCACCCTCAAGGGGTCCTACCCCCTTGATCACTAATTAAGAAAATGCCCCACAGCTGGGTCTCATGGAGACACTTCCCCAACTGAAGCTCCTTTCTCTGTGATAACTGCAGCCTGTGTCAAGTTGACACACAAAACCAGCCAGTACAGGTTTTAAAGCTCTTACCTCATCTCCGTTCCAATCAGCTTCTCTGTCTCGAGCTTCAGGTTGAGGGTATGACCTTCCAGCTTCCCACTCCTGCCATCATGCCATCTGCTTGGTACCAAGCCTCCCCACTGTGATGGAATCCTAACCCTCTGGAAACATGAGCAGAAACAAACACTTTTACCATATGCTGCTGTTTTATGAGAGCAACAGAGAAGTAATTGAAACAATTACTTTTCTTAAATTTATATCATATAGTACCATGGATATTTCTGCAAAATTGCATGGTTTTAGCTTTTTCTATCTCATAAATATTCCACTGAATGTAGGCATCACATTTTCATTATATATTATTG
>JADRCD010190588.1:0-14386 GCA_019843815.1 Montemys delectorum
ACAGACACACTCCTACACAGATAACTAAATTTCCTCATCATAAAATTTTCATTTTGATAGATTTTCAATTGTTTTATATCTAATCAAAATTTCATTTTAATTAATAACTTATATTGTCATTGACTAAGTAACTGTCTCTAGGTAGGAGAAAATTTATTAGAGATAGAATATAGTTCAAGCTGAATTCATTCTTAGTCTTTGGATAAATGACTGTCCCAAGGTAATAGAAAACATATTTATTACAAACGGAAAATATCACAGGCTAAATATTACTAGCTTGGCCTTTACTATGTTTTTAGACAAATTGTATAACTTTCCAATATCTGTGATTTTATCTGAACCAAAAAATAAAAAAACAAAAATCCTTTTGATAATTCCAATAAGATTATTACCACTAAATTAAGTAATTTTCATGTGCCTGACAGTTTATCAGCCTGCATTTCCACCTGTGGATATACTCCACTGGTTGGTGTATACACATTTGATTTGACATGTCCTATAAGCTCTGTATATTGCCTTGATGACTTCATAAAACTTGCACAAGTTGTTCCTTTCCCTCACATTTTATTTTGGTTAATGATTTCTGAAGGCTAGAAACTTAATGCTCCTTGCTGAATAATCCTTTGTTGTTTACAATAGAACTGATTCATTGTTAAATCTGATGACTTTTCTCAATATCACTCAAATATATTCACAAGTTTTGTGTTTACCATCATTAGAGTTTAACCATTAGACCCTAATCACCTTCTCTTCATATTCGGCATTACTAGTTCATCTTATATGTCTGGGAGAAAAGGTCTATCTGTTCATTTGTTGTCCCCTCTTCTGGGGATGGAAAAAAAAACAACAACAAGAAACATTTCTGGCCTACAATATGGGCAGGATAACATAAGTAAGGTTGTCTTTAACACACAGTCAGCCCAGAATTTGTGTATCCTCTTGTGTCATTTGAGAAAATTTCTGAGGGCGGGACAAATGGTGGATGGAACCCATACCACAATAGCCAGCCTCACATGGCTTAGTCTGATTTCCATTACAGGAACATCCACATGCTTATTAGCTATCATTTCCCACTAAGATAAAAATCAAACTCTTTGTTTTGAAAGTTGACCTGTTTTTAAATATTGGCTCCAATATACATTTACATTTTCTTCCCTATTTTAAAATGTTGTGATCCACAAATTTCTCTTATTTCTTAATAAAAATATATGTATTTCCTCTTCAAGAGAATAGTTTATTTCTCAACCAAAATACTCTTGTCTTTTTAATCTTATCTCTAATGAGTGCAAATTAAGTTATATATTTTGGGAACAATTATATGTTCTGTTATCTTGATTACATGTTATCTACTTTTACTTCTTTTCATAACTGGACAGATCATGTGTGAGAAATAAAGGACTAGGTACTTTGTCTTCTTATTCCCAATTACACAGGTCAGTGGTTAACTGATAGCTGACCTTTAATAAATATTTCCTAAATTAATGTTGAATTAGTAAGAGGTTATACCAGCACAAGCAACTCCAGAGAGGATAGCTGGAGAAAGAAATTTCTGATAAAATTACAATACATATTTTCTGGGGTTATTCAACATTAATTCCTGCCAAAGTAACCCACCAGTTTGTGTATCTTAATTAACTGTTAGCTCCTCTGGCCTATTCAGAAGTGAGCAATTACTTTGGTAAATAATTTTTTATAGATCACTTAGGTCTCTTTGGCTTAACTCCCAAGTTAAATCATTTAGTCAAATACAAGGAGACATTCATCCTTTGGCAATAATAGAAAATGTATGTGATCTCAAATGTACTTCCTGATACTTTGTACTTTAACGCTTATTCAGACAACGACTTCTGTTTAAACTTTCAACCACAGTTGTCAAATTCAAGCAAAGGGTCACCTCTTATAATTTTCTCACCTGTTTTGTTGTTGCTGTTTACTTGTTTTGTTTTTCAGTTGTTTCATTAGAGCTCTTGAATTCCTTCAAACGGAGAAATTGCTCATCAAAAGGAAGGAAAGTATGGAGACTCCAGTGTCATGTACATGTATTTATTATCCAGGAAAGCCCCAAAGTTATCAAAGGTTAGAACCGAAGCTGACAGCTATAAATGATTATCCTGCCTTGAGAAGAAAAGGTACTGAGGTCATAAAGAAAATGAGCATGGAAAATATTTTTATTTGACATGAAATAATAGAGCAGCACATGTGGTAGAGAGAAAGGAAGGGATTTTATTTGTATCTTTCAAGACTGCAGCAGGCTTGTATGAGATATTAACATCCCTCAACTGTAAAAGTTTCTTGAGTAGCTCTGGGAATTGGGAAGTCTGCAATTTACAACTTCTTTCCACTGTTCTTATAAGCAATTTAGCTGAGCCTGAGATAGCAAGAGACACTTTCGCAACAGAAATCCTCAAGGAGATTTTTAAGCCCATAGTAAAGACAATACAATCCTCATGAATAAAAACAAAGTATTATTAATGCTATGTTGCTGGTGGACTCTCATTTCACAACTGATGTAACTTTCTTTATTAAATCAGCCCCACTAGCAGTGGGAAGAGTCAGGCTTGAGCATCATTTATCACTAGCCACTTTTGCTTACCAACCATAAAGCCAACCCTCAGTTTGACCCTTCAAAGGGCTTACCCCCCTGTATGTATGTGGAGATTTTATCTGTAGGCAGTCTGATCTTTTTCAGGATTCAAATTTATTTTCTTGACATGGTTCATGGCTCCTGTGTCTAGGTGCTTGTCCTTTAAAGTGAGAGCATGACACTGCAAGGTACTTCCCACAGCTGATCATATCTCTCTGGCAACTTCTTGCACTGGCTGCTTTTCAACTTTTAAATCTCAGTTAATAACCTATTTGCCTAAATATTTAATAATCAACTGAATTGCTAATTTCTCCTTCTGCTAAATCACTGAGGGATCCATGTCATGAAAAATGATAATAAATTGGATGGCAGTTTACTGGTTGATAGACATGGGTTTGGATTTGATCTTGTTCTTATTTATTATTTGATTTTACAAATCAGGGTATATCATGAGTTATTTATCATCCAGATGAATGCCTACACTTAAACAAACACTATTATAGGTTTCCCTTTTCTTTTCTTTTGCTTTCTGTTATATGCACTCCTTGATTTTGGTTTTCAAAAATAAATCACTCTATAGAAAGTAGATACATGGATATCAAGAAGCAAGATTTTTGCCCATAAACAGAATTCAAGAGTATTTTATGATCATGATAGTTCTCTATTTTAGGTGATGGATTCATACAAATATATGAGATCATCTATTTTGACTGTGTATGCCAACTCAGATTTTTCAAATTAATTTACACTTCCACATATGATTAGTGATCATTACATGTTTGTAAGTACCTACATATAGGGGATAAGATACAAAGTAAACTATATGAAGGTTTAAATATAAATTTTATTTTAAACTTTGTAATAAACACATTAGAAATAAAAAATAATCATATTTCAAAATTAAACACACCCAAAGAATATATAACTCAATGAACAGCTATACCATTGGACTAGAGTACTAAATGTTTTTTTTTTTTTATGCTTTCAAGACATATTTCTTGGACTACATCATAAAACAATGGCTTTGGTAAAATGTGCAACCTTTAAAGTCAATAATATCAACTTAAGCTCTCCATGTCTTGATACTCTATTGATGTGATGAAATATCATGACTCAGGAAATTATTGAAATAAAGCTTTAATTGTAGGCTTCGGTACTGTTTCAGACAGTTAGTCCATGATCTTCATTGGAGGAAACAGACAGGTATGTCTCTAGAATAGCAACAGAAAACTTTATATCCTAAACCACAGGTACCAAGTAGAGTAAGACAAAGAGTGGACCAGTCATGGGGTTTTGAAAGCTTAAAGCTGATCTCAGTAAGAATTCACCTCCAACAAGGCCAAACCTACTCTAACAAAGGTACATGTACAAGTTCCCAAAGAGTTCCACTGAGTGCAGATGAAGCACTCAAACATATGAGGAAGGGGCATTCTCATTCTTACCACCACACCACAAGTGTTTTTTGAACACAATTGAGTGCTGGTTTTCACATGGCTTTTGGGTCCATACTACTTTCTGTAAAAAGTTTATTATATAATGATGAAGACCCAAGTTCTTTTTCTAGTATCAAAATAAACAAGCCTATGTTATGGATTGTGCTTATAATGTTTAGGGAGAAGCTGATTGCTAGAGCTTTCTGGTAAGCTCATTCTGTCTAATCTGTAAACCCTAGGTCTCACTGAAAGATTGTCTCAAAAAACAAGATGAGTAGCTTCTGAAGGACAACATCCAAACTGGAATTCTGTTCTATACACTTATTCTCAAACATATGCCAATGTAACTCCATATTTCTATATATCCATATCCCAGTAAATATGTCTCAGACACATATCCACATGACATGTAGCATATTATAAGATATATAAAATGCATCTAAGTTTTATATCAAGTTCACATACTTAAAGCCTGATTTTTTAAATATATATTTAACATGGCATTTTTCTAATTACCTGAAAGTTAAAATTAAGACTTAAGGTTGGTTTAAAGATTTGTAAGACATAGATGTATAGTATAGTCCAGAAGACTGTATTCTTTCGTCCTTTTGTTAGCTTAATTGCTACAAAATCACTCATATATACTAATCTGAAAAACTTAAGGTCATACGAAATCTATTGTCATTTCTGCAAACAACTCTGTATCAGGAAGAGATTCTTTATCATCAGCAGTAGGATAGAAACAGTCTTATGTATGTCCAACATCTCATTGCCAAAACATCTTAAAAGATATTTTGGTTTCTAAGGAAAAAAGAATGTTTAAACTCATTTACATATTACACTGTATACAAATATCAGTACACAATCCCAGCATCTCATTAATGTGTAGGATATTCATGTTATCTATGTCTAAATGAAAAAGCAGATTCTGTTTCAGAGTGAATGCTAACATTAGTGGAACCAATAGACTTATAGTTAAGGATCTCTTCCTTCAGCTCTGAGACCTGTCTGATATGTAAAAATAAATGAAACCAATTTCTACATTTGTTATTAGAACTTGTGGCTAGAGACAGATAGTTTTCTTCTGAGAACTGGAGGAAGACATCACTGTGTTTATATCAAATGCTAAACTCCATGAAATTGCTCATCTTTTGATTTTAATTTCATGCCCTCACAGAGGTGCACTCACAGGAAAACTACTTTATTCCACTTATCAAAGTGAGATGAATGGATGAGACTTAACAGGAACTTGATGAATGAATAAACAGATCTGTATGACATTAAAATACTTAAAACTCAAACTTTTTTTCATGATCTACCACATTTTCTGGTGATTTTTGATCTATTGCAAGACATATTTTAAACCTTAGGATGATCACAGGAATGCTAAATAAAGTATACTTAAAGGATGTACTCTTTGGTGTTAAACAAACATACACACAAAGAAAGAAAAATCTGCAACATATAGATATTAAATATCAAAATGATAGACATGGCAAAGAAAATAGGTTTTTCTGGAAAATTGATGAGTTAAAAAAATTGTACTAATTACTACAATCATATATTGTAACTTCAATGTTTTCTGGGAAGGAAAAAAAAGTAGCCAGACTGGGAAGGAAGATATATTGCCTTTAATTTCAGACAGCATGATCTTCTTGTAGAAATAATGAAGTAATGCAGTCATAACACAGATAAAATTGGGTATTTATAACAAACATAACAGATGAATTAGTTTAACAATAGGGCCAAACAAGAAAAATTTTCTATATAATCAGGACATACATCCAAGCTGAAATTGAGAAGATCATTCCATATCACAATAACAAAAACATGAAGTGCTTCAAAATACATTGAACTGAAGTCTAAACAGTCACCACTGTTTAAGATGTCTTCCAATAAGCTTCCTGGTATCTCTTCAAAGGACTGTCATTGTGTGTGTGATGGTCCCACTTCCATTATACAATTTTCTCCTAAATGGCAAGCCAATTAACTAAGCTAATCTAAACAGTGGCATTATGATTTCAATATACAAAATTTTGAAATATGTGTTTCCATTCCTTACCTGAACCCATATTTTTTCTAAAGAAAAAAATCTAAGTGGCCAGTAATAACACGCTACAACACACACCACTAGATATTAGTAAATGTAAACGAAGATAAAATGAGATACCTCTTTTGTCTTTTATAACAAATGGGGGCATTAGTAACTGCTAGAGATAAGGAGGATGAAATAAAAATTTCATATGTTTATTTGAGGGTAGACAAATTATATGCCTACATTTTAGAGAAGCTTTACAATTTTGTATATATTAAGGAAGTAAATTTAGATGTCCTGTTAATTCATGGCCTAGTATTCCACCCAAGAGAAATTAATCCAGAAAATCTATTGTATACAATTTATTATGATAATCTTCATGATAGCCCTAATCTGGAAATAGGGCCCAAATATCTATTAACTGATGCATAGGAAGGGATGTATGAGTTGAACCTTACAATTTAATAATCAACAATTCTAAATGTAGATCTCAAGATAAATGGCTGTCTACCATGTGATAAATGTGAGAGGTCAGCCATAAGCCTCTTTATATTTTAGAATCTCAATGTTATAAAGTGCTCAGGAAGAAACCTCATATAAAAACAATGACCCAAGGAACATTCTACAACAAGAAAACCATTACACATTTTCTTTGCAGTCATGATGGATAATAAAAAAGTTCAAATTATTTCAATTAATTGCTCACCCTCAGATGTAAAGCATTTGTTAGATTGAGATAGAATACTCACTTATATTAAACCTTCTATATGACAATATGATTTTGTGATTAAAAATTTCTATATTCTCTAAGTACTTATCTCTATTGATTTAGATTATTAAGGTTTACATCTTCAAGAAGAAGTATCACAACAGATATTACTTATATTAGTTATCTTGAGGAATTTAGATAAGTCTGGATTTCTGTAGCAAGGGACAAATAAAGAAAGAAATTAAAAACTTTTTACAAGTACATGAAAATCAGGGAAGATCATACCCAATCTTGTGGGACATAATAAAAACCATGTTAAGAGGAACGATCATACCACCACATGCTTTGATAAAGAAGTGGGTGAGACCTCATACTAGTGACTCAACAGTATACTTGAAATTCCTAGAACAAAATAAAACAAACGCACCCAAAAGAAATACACTAAAAAAAATAATCAAGCTCAGGGCCAAAAATCAATAAAATTGAAACAAAGAGAATAATAACAAAAAGAGAAACAACAATACAAAGAGTTCTTCTTTGAGAGAATCAACAACTTAGACAAACCATGGCCAAATTAACTAAAAAAGATAGAGATTATTCAAATTAAGAAAATATAAAATAAAAAGGAGGACATGACAATAGATACCATGGTAACCCAAAGAATCATTACGACTTATTAAAAAAGTCTGCACTAAAAGAAATGGACAATTTTCTTGATTGATACCACTTATCAAACTTAAAACAAGATAAGTAAAAAGTCTAAATAGAGCTGTAACTCTTTTTTGTTTGGTTGGTTGTGTTTTCTTGTTTGTTTGTTTTGTTTTGTTTTGTTTTCAGACAGGGTTTCTCTGTATAGCCCTGTCTATCCTGAAACTCACTCTGTAGATCAGGCTGTCCTCAAGCTTAGAAATCTGTTTGCCTCTGCCTCCCAAGTGCTGGGATTAAAGGCATACCCCACCACCGCCCGGCTGTCCTGTAACTCTTAAGGTAATAGAAGCAGTCATGAAAAGTATTCCCCCCACCCTTTGGAAAAAAATCCAGGAGCAAAATGTTTTAGTCCAGAATTACATCAGACATTCAATAAGAGCTATACCAGTACTCTTGTAATTATTCCCCACTTTAGAAACAGAAGTAACACTATGAGATACATTTTATGAGGCCACAGTCATCCTGATACTGAAACCACACAAAGACTCAATGAAAAAAGAGACTTTAAGCCAATTTTTCTCATGAACTCTTCCGTTCTTCACTGGTCATTGGCCACATTTATACAAGAGTTAGGGGAGTTGAGGTGGAGGTATGGAGTTAGATTGAGACTAGGGACAACAGCCAGAAGTACCAGTGGATTAACTTCCATGATCAGCTTCAGTGAAATAGCTCAAAGTTAATGTTCCAGGGATAGGCTACATAAGGAGATTAAGAGATATTATTGAAAGGGCTAATAGGTCATAATATAGTATCTAGTTATGCAGGTGGGAAGCCAGAGTGGGTGCTGAGTTACAGAGCTCTGAACAAAGACATTCTTTAGATAAGTCCGAGTACCCATGTTCAATGATAGGCTCAGGATGGGCTTTTAAGGGCCTGGGGTGTTGCCCTTGGGGTCAAGAAGTGAGAAGTCAGAAGTCAGAAGATTGTATTAAGGTTCTGAATAAACTGCTTAAAGAAGAGCTCTCAGGTTGCGTCTTCCTTGCTGGTCGAAGCAGTCGTGACAGTACAGATATAAACACAGAATTCTATCCAGAAGAATCTCTAATGGCTGAGAAGCATATAAAGAAATGTTCAACATTCTTAGGTAAGATTGATTGAAGGATGTAACATGCTAACTATAATAACACAGGAATATGCACAACCTGATGTTATAACTAGCAAACATATATTTGGAAAAATTGTGAGTTTTTTTTCTACATATTTTCTACAACAAAAAATAACTGTATGGAGAAATGTACATTTATCCACTACATAGGATACATATTTTGGAAACTCTCTTGTACACAATGAGTAAATTTTACTTGTCATTTAAAATGATGAAGTAATTTCAAAAATTAAAATGTTTGCTTCAAATACTATATCTCTGAAAGTACCATGAATGTTTCCTGAAGAGGAAATTGAAGTTTCATTAACAAGGAGTTGGGTCTTCAAATCCAAAAGGTGGTTCAGTGTGTTACAAAGAGTTCTTAGAAGACATTTATCAGGTATAAATCTTCAGTTATTCAGGATAAATAAATAAACTATAAGCCTGCAGTACCATATGGTGTCTATAGTTCAAGTCCTTTATGTTGACTATATCAATTTATTCGGAGGGCTAATTCCATGCTAAATATTCTCACCAAAATTAGCTAATAGATATATATGTAAATAAAGAAAATTGTCGATAAGCTTCATTGGTTCTTGATTTCTTTTCTTATAGTTAAGCAAAAAAGAAAAAATGGTAGTGTTTTTAGCACAAAGACTCTACTTCCTTTAGATTTGTGAGTGATTTCAAGGGTACCTGATTCAGTCTTTTAAGCTGCCTATGAAGGAATTGCTAATTACACATGAAAGAAAACAATTTTTCAGTGTCAAAATGTCATGTTTTACACAGTTTAGTTGATTTCCACATACCTTGGCAAGTCAAATTTCTACCAAAACTTAATTGAGACACCCACTAGCAGAAATTGTATTTCTTTGGAATGTTGAGAGGTATTTTTTGACAATCTCAAAAAAATTACATTTGAGAAAAAAAAAAAGCCTGGGCATACAATCATGAAATAAATTTAGAGAAATTAACCCTCCTGAGTTAATAGCAAAACTGACATGCTATATTGAACCTAAATTGGTACCTTTATGTCACTGATATGTACATAAAGTTTTTCCAAAATTGTAGAATTTTTTATAGTATATGACAGGTCTAAGTTCTCAGCACCAGCTATGAAAGGCTCTAGCTGCACACACTGAGATAGATATAAATATATGCTACTTGTCTTCACACGGATTGCATCATTATTTTAAGCTCCTCTATTAATATATTTTGTAACACTGCCCACAAGAAATAAATACCTATAAATTGTGTCAAAGTTGCTTGTTCAAAAATGTTTACTCAATGTTATTTTGTTCAAGCAGAGACAGAAGTAAATAATAGATAATAAATGCTTTCCTGATGAAGAATATCATGTATAATGTGTTCCTTAATTAATTATTTCAATTCAACTTTTGAAAAATTCAGAGTAAACACAGTAACAAAATAAAAAGACAAATATGTAAAACAAATATAACAAGAATTGCATTTCATTTTAAGTACAATAAAAAGAAATGTTGAAAGTTGGTATTAGATAAATTTGTAACTAAACTTATTCATTGTACATGAAGACTTACTAAGTTTTCTTGCTACTAATTTTATTAAGGATAAAACAGAATGAATATATTTATGACTCATTACCATAAGAATAATAGATATACTTTCTTTTATAGTTAAATTTCTAGAGAAAAATACATATATTTTAGAAAACATTAAATAATCACAATATTAAAGTTTTAGTTGGTATATAGGAAATACTATAAATATAGTCTTAACAAGTACTATTTCTTTTTCTGAGACAAGATCTCATTATGTAGCTCTGGCTGATTCAGAATTATGATGTAGAGCAAACTAGCCTTGAACTCACAGCAATCTACCTGGCCTTGCATCTGCAGGTCTTAAAGATGCACAATACCATGGCAGGTCACAAAGAACGAATGCCTTATCTTTCCAATTTTTTGTGGTTAAAAAAATATCTCATGAGTGTATGTGATATTAGATATCTAGTCAAATTTCCCTGTCATAACTTGCTAAATGCTGAGTTTATGTGTTTATTCCACAAATAGTCTGTCATTTACATGCATTAAAACCTAGGCACAGACAAAATGCATCACTTGCCAAGGCATACTTCTGACATTCTTCTCTCTCCACCCTTCACTGTGTGCTTCACCAGGAGGTCCTAAAACTCATACACATGGTGCACATTTCCACAAGATTTCACCCAGATTCTAAAATATTCTTACTATACCTGTCAGCTGCTTGTCTTCCTAGCCTTCTTCTAATCTTGCATATATTTCACCTGACTCTCAAATATATGCAGTATATGAAAGGGAGATGTTTTTCCCTTACCTTCTAGGCTTCCACAATTTTCTCCACATAGCTTTCCCATAATCTGTCTCTGTCATACTTAGAAAAATATCTGGACTTAGGAATTCTAAGCTTTCAGTATTTTTAAATGTTGACACATTTACGTCTTATAAAAACTTGGTAAGTTGAGGGCTACAAATTTTCCGGTTTCCCAGATCCCTTTCTTCAACCAGAATGTAATAAAGCCTTTCTACTGATCTCATGGCCTTCAACATCATGCCATTATCTTTTTCTTTTCTTAATTAACAATTTTATTTGTTTACATTCCAGCCATTGTGTACCTCCCACATTTCCTCATCCCATTCTTCCAACCCCTTACCTTTGAGAGGATGCCCTACTTGGGACATCCCCCTTACCTGGGACCTCAAGTCTCCCATCATCTCCCAGTTAGAACAGTACAGATAGTCTTCTGTTATATATGTACCAGGGGCTGGGACCAGTTTGTGTATGCTGCCTGGCTAGTAGCTCAGTCTTTGCAACTCCCAGGAGTACGGGTTAGTTGAGACAGCTGGTCTCCTTCCTCTTCAGCTTCTTCTATCCTTTCCCTAATTCCTCCATAGAGGCCCCCGACTTCAGTCCAATAGTTGGGTGTAAGGATCTGCTTCTGCCTCAGTCTGCAGTTAGGGCTTCTCAGAGGACAGCCATGCTAGGCTCCTATCAGTAGGTACATCAGAGCATCAATAATAGTGTAAGGCCTCAGTGTCGCCCTGCTCTCTCACTATGAGATGGCAGTTTTTCTTTCAGTCTCTTCTCCACTTTTGGCCCTGCATTTCTATTTGCAGGAACAGTCTGAGTCAAAAATTATGTCTGTGGGTTGCTTTTAAGTTAGAATTTTTACTTATTTGCTTTCTAAATTTTATTTAAAGTTCATTTATTACAGATAGTTCATGTTGTGTTTGGCCCATGCATGCATGCCTTCCACATCTCCTTATCACTAATATGCATTAAAAGATCAGTAACAAAACAAAAAATTGCTCTTATGCTGTGTTTTATGAAGAAAAAAAAAGACATCACAAAAAACGTGAGAATCAAGACAGGCCCATCAAAGGAGACCACTTACATTGCCTGTCTGCAAAAATGTGAATAAAGATCACATGAAGTGTGTGTTCATGACTGTGTCTTCCCTAGGAAGAAAATAATGTGACCAAAGATGCAAACACCAAGCCATAGTAATTACGTGATACAGGAGAGAGCCTATTGTCTAATTCTAATACAGTTACTTAGAACCACAGGTTACTGTTTGGAGAGCTGAGCTTAGATGTGTATTTAAGCAAAATTAATCTGATGTATAGCATAGCTCCTAGTATCACCATGATTAATGAATCAGTTTTGAAAATGTTAACTTAAAGTCATCAGTCTCCTGTTTAAAGATATGAGCTGGGAAAACACAGATGCTAAGATCTGAAAAAAAAAATGGTGATCTGCCAGGATCCATAGAGTAGACGGGGAAAAATATCATTATACTTTTATATAGCTGTTCTCACTCTGTTTACAAAGATCTATGTATTCTTTTCAATATCATTTCCATTTACTAGCAGAGTGCCACCTATGTACTCCTGCTATATAGACTTATTAGACAGATAGACCCATAGAGATCTTCTTAATATTCCTATGGTACCTGTTTGACTACCTTCTGAGGATAGTGAAAATTATGATAACCCATATGATCATTGGCAAGAATGTGAACAAATAAAAATAAAAGGAAGAAAAGAAAGAAAAACTGAGTTCTTTCCATTTTCTCTGTACTCCTGTAGTGCAAGGTTATGAATACATGATACCTCACTAGAATAAGGAAATAGCAATACAGTATGAACTATAATAGAAATGGATACTAACATGATGTGAGATGAATTGTGCTTTTATGTTTCTATAAAGCACTATATGCATTTATGAAATGCCATAAACAGTGTCAATATGAACTTGATAGATTCAACAACTGCTCTTCCCTTCGAGGCTGAGGTTGACCAGGTATTCATGTCAGAGGAAAATGATAGCAATGCAAAACACTTTGTAAGGAATATACTGAACTATAAATGCAAGTGTTGAAGAGAGAGTTAGCTAAGTCTTTCCTAGAAAATAAAAGTGAAATATAAAATGTATTAAACTCTATGAGGGGCTTGAATAGACCAAAACGAATCTTGGTGGCTGAAAGCTGATTCAAAATAAATGGAGATAATTAACAGATTGGAGATCTGCAAGCAACAGTAATTGGATTATCAATGAATACTTTGTTTCCATGGAAGTTTTTGTGTCTGCACATCTGTAATATTTCATTCTCATCATTTGCTTTCTAAAAGAATCTCCTCAAAACTCAGTTAATCCTCCATATTATTTTTGCAATTAAGTTATTTTGAAGAGATGGGCACTGAATTTTTATCCAGAGACAACATCCAAACCCTCATTTTATTTACAAATGACACTCTATTTCCGCTGCCTTTGTAATGGCTCTTTGAGGAGAATATTGCTTTCTAGATCTCCAGGGAGCATAAGCCCAAGTTTAATAACTTTGATATCTTCAAATATTGACCACTAATCTAGGTGTTGCTATGAGTTACATCAATTAAACATTTCACATTTCAAGCAGTCTTTCATCAGATTCCAACTTTGTATCAGCTTTTAAATCAGAATCAGGAGACTTATTTCATGTGCATTTTGTTTGTTTGTTTGTTTGTTTTATTCTGTAGTACACATTAAACATTGTACACTTGTTACTCTTTACACAGTCAACAACATGAATATAGAATATATAAAAATGTAGTCAAATTAATTTATAGAAGTCACCTGGAGTTCAATCGACTATCATTAAGAATGAGCTGGTAAGTATTATGTTCCTACATGACTAGTATAGAATAAAAGGTTTATTAATGAACTTCCAGAGCTAATAAAGGCAAAGCAAAAATATTTACATCTGAGAATAGTTGAAGGTGATGGTATAGACCAGTCATCACATAAGTATAGGGGCTGATCCAGAAGAAGTACAAGCCTCAGGATAGCCTTGGATATATAAGAAGACTGTTTCTGGATTTCTTTTGTGTATCTTATACTTTAAATCGATCATAAAATCATATAGGACATAAACTAGAAGTGACACTATGTCAAGAAATAGAAACAAGAGGAGTAGGAAGGAAAGAAAAGAGGTTGAATTTGACCAAAACGTGTGATATTGTTGTGTGGAAAAAATATTTTTTATTGGATATTTTCTTTGTTTACATTTCAAATGTTTTCCAATTTCTGACCCCCGTATACCATCCTCCCTCCCCTTGCCTCTATGAGGATGCTCTCTGACTCACTCACTCCTGTTCTCCCGCCCTGGCATTCCCCTACACTGGGGCATCAAACACCCTCAGGCCCAAGGACCCCTCCTCCCATTTATGTCCAGCAAGGCCATTCTCTGCCACATATGTGGCCAGCATCATGGGTAACTCCATGTAAATTCTTCCATTGGTGGTCCAGTCCCCAGAAACTCTGAGGGGAGGGCTAGCCT
>JADRCD010190589.1:0-13589 GCA_019843815.1 Montemys delectorum
GTGTGACTTCACACAGCTAGCAATCCTCTCGAAGGCCCCTCACTCGGGCTCTCCATCCTTTAATCTCCCCATCCTTCCAGCTGATGACTTTTATTACTCTAAGTTAATTGACTCCTCACTGCTAAACACTTGTTTTGCTTACTTAATTGACTCTCCTTCCAGACAGCCCTAAACTCTCTCCTGCATCCTTAAAGTACCTCTATGCCTTTATCTCTTCACTCCTAAGCATTCTTCCTGAGTCCTTATGTAAATAACATAACAGTCTACCTGGACTTCGCTAGAATATTTCAGAGGAACTTCCGGTTTTAGTGTTGTGGGTGGGAATGCCAAACTGTCCTTTGCAGCATGCAGCTACTGCCTGTGCTGAGTTCCTTCACCTCTGGGCCACACCTTCCTATCTATCAGCCTGATACTCGAGACATTACCCTGGCACCTGAGTAGTTTATAGTAGTCACTGAAAGAACTGGGCAGATTGTACTCAGATACACGGCTCACATCCTCTGATGCCATCTTGCCTCAGAGCTTCTCCCCAGCATCTCTTCTATCAGCCCTGCGTTCTATGATGCTCTAAAAAATCTTTTGGCCACATGCCAAATCAAAAAACATTCTCAGCCAAAAAGTAACAAGGATAAATCTAGCATGAATCTATTTCTCTCAAGAACAGAAATCACAGGCATGCAAACAAAACTTCAAAACCCCGGTACTTAGGAAGCAGGGATACCCATGACCTGCCAGCAGTGCACAGCGAGACCCTGTCTCCTCTCAGGAGAAGGGGAAACTAACACAACCAACACAGACTCATATATAGTAACTGTAGCTGGAACAGTGGGGCCACCTCTATGTAAATGTCAGGGTCGCACAGCTGCAAGAGCCATCTCCTGCAGCAGGACCTAACTGAAGACTTCCTGAAAGACTAAGGATTGCTGGAACAAACAATGAATGCCAGCCAATCAGAAACTGCTGATCTTGGGACCAACGGCATGTGGGTGATGAGCTTGCTGCAGTGTTTCTCACCTGCTCCTGGAGCCAGTGTTGTTGACTCACCTCCAACCCCCAAGGGCAGGTAGGGTCTGGTGTCACGTAATAGAGTCAAACATAGGTTAGTGGAAGCAAATACACGAGGAACTGAGAGACAAATACAACAGAAACTCTTTCCTTTGTGCTCTGGCCCGCAGATACAAGAAATGCCAGTGTGGACTTATGATGAAATCTACCACAGACCTAAACTATCAATAATGACATTTAAAAATGAACTTGTAACTTTGTGCCGCTCACAAAGCAAAATGAAAGCTGAGCTCCATCAAGACTAAAATCTTTCATTCTGGCAATGGTGGCACACACCTTTAAAGCCAGCACTCAAGAGGCAGAGCTCTTAGATCTCTGAGGTTGAGGCCAGCCTCGTCTACAGACTGAGTTCCAGGATAGCCAGGGAACCCCATCTGAAAAAACAAAAATCAGTCATTTCTTCCAATGACTTTTTTTTTTTTCAAACTAAAAGGATAATCCACAGAACAGAAGAAAATACTTGGAACTCATATATTTAATAAAGGTCTACTAGTCACAACTTACAAAGAATGATCACAATTCAACATTAAAAATATTTGCTCTGAAAAATCAGCAAAAAGCTTGAATGACTCTTTCTTCAGAGACAACAAATGGCCAGTAAGCACACGAGAGCACCCACAATGAAGCATCCTTTCATAGCAAGCAGGAAGACTAAAATACACACACGACTGCCCATGAGGATGTGGAGAAACTAGGACCCTTGTGTACTGCTGTTTTGACCACTACTTGAAGAAGAACACAAGGGATTAATTATCAATCCTACCCCATTCACACATGCTCAAAGAAATGAAAATATATATTCACACAAGTTTACAATACACATTCCTAAACAACCAAAAAAGTAGCTCTATCAATTGATGAACGGATAAGTAAGATGTGGCATACTAAGGAATACCAAGTCATAAAATGAATTAAGTACTGATATGACACATCGCATATGATGCTGAAAATACTGTGCTAAGTGAATGAAGCCAGGCACAAAAGAACAATGTGGTGCATTTTTATAAATATCCAAAACAGGCAAACTCTCGAGCAGAAAGCCTATCATTTGTTAAGAGAAGGAGATGGGGTTAGAGGGTGAGGAAAGCCCATCACCCCCACCCCACCCCACCCCACCCCGCGACTGAGTGGCTGTGAGGAGTGCAGACCTAACAGACTCAGAATCACTGAAAAGTGCGCATGTGAAGTTTTCTGGTGCGTAAACTGTATGACAAGAAAACTGTCACAAATACATTTAAGATGAAATATCCTCCAAAAGCCTCCAATGGTGACAATTGGTTCACATATAGGAGAGGGCCAAACTAGCCCTTCTGTGTGATCTACTCCAGAGATGAGCCGCCACACGGGTACGGAGTGGAAATCTGCACAGGCACCTTTGCTCTCTTAGTTGTTCCTGAATATGTTGCAAGTGTGTGCCAAACAGAAGACTGACTAACTGCTGATCATATATACGCATGTGCTGTGAGTGCTATGGAAATATCGTCTGGTCAAATATAGTAAAAACTTTAATACAAAAAATGATGTTCTTCCCACTTCATATACCTAGAGACTCTCCATTAGCTAGGGAAATAAACATTTTTGTGTGGTCTTATTTAAAACAACCACAAACTATACCATGGCACTTGACTATTGGATATCTCAGCATTTATCCCATTTTATAGAACACTGAATCACTTTAAAATTTTTCACTATTAAAAAGGAATGCTTTATACACTGCTAGTATAAATTATAAGCTGGTGTAACTATGGACATCAGTACAGAGAATCCTCAAAAAACAAAAAACAAAAAACCCTACAACTAGAGCTCCTTGCGTTCCACTTACCCCACTCCTAGACACATAGCTAAAGGAACCAGCCAGCACAGCACAGTGCTAATGCACATCAGTGTTTGCTCAGCGCTGTTCATAGCCGCCATGCAACACATGAATGAATGGATGGAGAAACATGCACACATGCACTGTGAGGGGTCTTTTCCTCTCAGCTATAAAGAAGAATAAAAATACACTAAGAAAATGGGTAGAAATAAGATCAGGTTAACAATGATTGTGCTAAACTCAGGGAAGAGAAACTATCTCCTGCTTTCTTTCATGTGCAGGATATACATAACACATGTATGGGTAGATGCATGAATGGACAAGAAGGAACCAGCCTAAAAGAAGCAGGAACAAGAGATGGGCTGGGGAAATGGCTTGCTGACTAAAGGTGCTTGCTATGCAAGCATGGGAACCTAGGTTTTGGTTCCCAGCATGCACATAAAAGCTAGGCATGGTCAGGTGGCCCTGCAACTCCACCACTAACTAGGTTAAAGGACACAAAAAAGTTGTTAGGGCTTGCTGGCCAGCTAGCTTGGCCAAAAGATGATGAGCCTGAGTTTCAGTGAGAACCTGTCTCAAGAGAACAAGGTAGAAGATGATAAAGCAAGACACCTGACATCTTCCTCTGGCTTCAGCATGCATATGCACATACCTGTACTCACATGTGCACACATACATACACCACATACATATACTATGTACACAGGGTGGGGGAAGGGGACAGCTTACCCTAGTAAAATGATTAACTTACCAGATTCTTAATTAGAGGCAACTACAAACACAAGTTTTCATTTTAATCTTAGAACAGAGAAATTACAGTAACCCAGATTGGAAACAGTATAGATACCAACCCACAGTAACGGTGCTTATGCTCACACATTGCAATAAACAAGACTTAATACATTAAGGAGCAGTCAGCCACAAACAGTAAAAATCATCATCTGCATGTTTTGGCAATTAATAGACAATTATTATAAAATCTCAGGTAGAAAAAGTCTTATTTAATTCATAAATTACCATTCCTACTTACTAACCTGATTGGCTAGACACAATGTGTAGAGGGATCACAAAAGATATAAAGAGAAGAAATTCTCGTACCTAGGTAAAAATGAAAACAAATATAATTCTTATTGTAATTTAACTTACTGCTGTCAAGAGGGGTTCATGTAGCATATACATAAATTTAGGAAACATGCAAAAGTACACAGAAATCAAGCACTTACCAAATATTTAGAGAGCCTTTTAAAAGTCTCGATAGCTGAGATTTCCTGAATAATAAAAAATAAAAAATAATTATTCAATGTCAGAGTTAAACATAGTCTGCCTAAAGTTTTCATGATCTTAAAAATAACTTGTATACATAATACATGGAGGAGATGATAAACTACAAAAACACTGGCAAAGTTTAAACTACTAAAATATATTGCCCAAAGCAAAAAGATATGTATAAACTGGTAAGTTTATTTTACTACTTATAAAAGTTAGATTTAAGTCATCTTACTTAATAAAAACAACTACAGTACAAGTCTTCTCAATCAGGTTTCAAGTTTAAATAGGTTCAAAAATCCAGGATTTCTAAATAATATTTATGGAACTTACTTTTTGCCAGGCACTTCACTTGGGCCTTTACAAAGCATATAGTTATCTTTTTGTTGTTAATCACTTTATGCTTAACAGTGACTAAGTCATCTGCTTAAACACAGCAGCTGTACTAAGCTGCACAGTCTGTGTTTTCACTACCATTATAAGCTGAGTATGGGTCCTCGGAAGTGCACACAGGAAGATCAGGAGTTCAATAGGAAGCTCAAGGCCAGCCTGGTCTAGACACTGTCTCAAAAAACAAACAAAAAACAAAAAACAAAAAACAAAAAACAAAAACAAAAAAAGAACAAAACCAAAACCAAAAAACACACATCTTCTATCACCAGCATCATTAGACTCAAAAGAATGTAGTATAATACAATATAGAACCTGACTGCCTCTTAGTCAAAGTGGAAAAACTTTTAAAATTCCTTTTACAGACTCACCAGATTTAACCAGTATATAAACAACACAAATGCTACCATCTAAAAACTATACTACCATTTACAAAAGTAAAATGTTTCTTGGGCTGGCAAGATGGGTAATCAGGTAAAGACCCTACCTAGAAGCCAAGTCTGATGACCTCAATTCCATCTCCAGAGCCCATGAGGATGAAGGAATCTATCCTGTTGTCCTCTGACCACCACCACATGTATGTACTCAGCACACACATGCATGCACACCAAATTAAATAAATTAAATAAATGTGTCATTATTCATACCAATAGATTTCCTCTATCTACCAAGAGCACTAAAACCAAGAGCACTTAGACTGATAGCATCTAACCCCAGACCATGGGAAATATAGAAAGAAAGGAGGTATTAGAAGCTTAAACAGAAAATTTAGGACCATAAAGTTTTTAGAAGATGACCAGAAACGGTTCTAACTTTTTCAAATTGGGCAAAGATTTCTTAAATGGCACACATAGGAAAAAAACTGGATTGTTATAATTCAACACTCGTTATGAAAAACTGAAAATGCAGGCTAAGGATATAGAGCTCTGGTAAGGCAACCAAATATGTACATATCCAAAACATATATTGAAAACAATTTCAAATCATCAAGAAAATGGCAACTGATGCTAGAGAGACAGCTCTGTGGTCAGGGCACTTCCTGCTTTTCCAGAGCACCTCAGCTCAGTTCCTAGCACCCACAGTTACTCAGAGACACCACCACCCCCCCCCCCAATAACTCTAGCTACATAAAGTCCGAAATCCTCCTGTACTCTGCCGGCACCTGTACTCACATGCACAACCCACACACAAACACATATATGTATACACATAAGCAAAAATGGAATGTTTTTTAAAAGAAAATGACAATCTAATTTTAGGATAGCCTAAAAATCTAATAAAATTTCTAAAGATCATATTCAACATAATCAGGAAAATACAGATTGTCATCACAGTGAGATACTATTGCAGACCAAAATATTAAAACTACATAATATTAATTGCAAGCAAGCATATGCATGTGCTGCAACTGGTATTTTTATCCTCTGGAAAAAGAAACGTAAAATGGTATAGAGATACACACTTCCACTGACCAAATAACACCTCTCATAGGCATTCCACTACCAACAGTGAGTGTGAGCATACAAAATGATAGAGAGATGAAATGTCATAGTAAAATTATCCTTATGAATCCAAACTATACAGAATCCAAGTATCAACAGCAGAAAGAAGGGGGCATAACTATAATACAGTCACATAACAGACACTAAATTAAGACTGTGAAATAAAAACCTAACCAAGCACACACTTAGGATAAAGCCACAGGGTAAGAACCTTTCTGATGAAGGAGTTACTACCTACTGGAAAGCACAGGGAGGCTTCTGAAGAATGGAGATCTGCAGCTATCTAGGTTGGGTTTCACTTTGTGAAAATATAGCTACATATGAAAAAAAAAAAAAAGTTCAACTATACTTACAATTATTCAAGTTTACTTTCCTAAAACAGAAAGAGTTGACAAATCTGTTTTCAATAAAACAAGTTTAGACTATCAAACTAGTGACATATAAAACACTGATCTGAAATCTGGCAGCCCCATAGGTATCCATCCTCTGTCAACTGTGCCTTAGCCTCTTAAGACAGGAGCCCTCACTGAACCTGGAGCTTGCTGCTTTTTTGGCTAAGCTAATAGGCCAGCAAGTTCCAGCCATCCTTCTGCCTCCAACTGACCCTTGCTCTAAGCACTAGGGTCACAGGGGTGCACAGGCACTACTGGTTCATGTTTGTGCTACAAAGCACTCTGACTGAGTGATCTCCCCAGCTTCATTTGTCAATGGTTTCTTGGAAGGATAGGGTGAACCTAGGATGTCATATATGCAAGGCAAGCACTCTACAGCTCCACCACTTAATACCAAGTTTTGCTAATACTTTTTTTTAATTTATTTATTTACTTACACTCCATATTTTATTCACCCCACCCCACCCTACTCCCATCTACCCTCGGACAGGTCAAATCCACAAACATATGGTCCAGCAAGATGGCTTAGCAGGTGAGAACTTTACTATGCACTCCTGGCTTATTTGATCCCCAGAATCCACAGTGGAAAGTTAGAACCAACTCCTGAAAGTTGTCTTCTGACCTCCATACAAACATGCACTGTGGCATGCATATATACACACAAACAAAATTATAAATATATAATCCAGCACATATATAAAGAATTAATAGTGATGGTGGTCATGCCAAGGATTTGTAAAACCTTTAAAGAAACCTACTCAGTCCTATTGTTTTGCAAAATGCGTGTTTTTCTAACCAATGCCCCCCCCCCTTTTTTTTTTCCCAAGACAGGGTTTCTCTGTGTAGCCCTGGCTGTCCTGGAACTCATTCTGTAGACCAGGCTGGCCTCGAACTCAGAAATCCGCCTGCTTCTGCCTCCCAAGTGCTGGGATTAAAGGCGTGTGCCACCACTGCCCAGCTCTAACCAATGCCTTTAAAAAAAAAAAAAAAAAAAAGTCTTTTGAACCTGCTTTACAAATAAATATTCTTATACTTAATATTAACAACAGTATCTTCTTTATTTGAAATATAAGCAGTATCACTTCTTTTTAATTACTTTTCCATTTGTCTCTTAATGTAAACAATTTCTATTTCTCTCTAAACTAAATTAGCATCCTGATTCAATTTGAAGTTTTTAACACATTTGAAAATAAAGACACCTACTTTTTTGTCATGGACTGTTACATGTTTTGCTTTAACATTTTGTTTAGTGTGTGCACGTACATGTATAGGAATGCACACAAGTTCCACAGATATACATGGAGATCAGAGAACAATCCGCAGAAGTATATTCTCTTTGTCCACCATGTAGGTCAAAGGGTTGAACTCAGACTGGCAGACCGGACAGCAAGCACCTTTAACCACTTGCAAACCCACTTGTTTGAAACCCCAGCCCTTGAAGATAAGCTCTCTCAGCACTCCCCAGATGCTGAGAAACTTAAGTTTCTCCTAAGGCCAGCATTCACTAGAGACAGACTCAGCAAAATGTTACAAGAACGTAAGAATTTGGCCTGTAGAGAAAGCTCAATCAGCCAGGAGTTATGAGGGTAGAAGACTGACAGCCACGCAATACAGATACCAGCACTTAGAGAGCCTTCTCCAGGAAAGTAAAATTAAGAAAAACACCATGAGTTAAAAATAAAAGCATGAAAGAACTGAAAAATGAGAAAAGCAGAGAAGAAAAGAAATGAGGAAAAGTCAACAACCTGACAATCTAGAAAAACATCCATAATACACATAATTGAAAATTATGAATGAAGCAGGGCAGTGGTGGCGCACAGCTTTACTCCCAGCACTTGGGAGGCAGAGGCAGGCGGATTTCTGAGTTCAAGGCCAGCCTGGTCTACAGAGTGGGTTCTAGGACAGCCAGGGCTACACAGAGAAACCCTGTCTTGAAAAACCAAAAAAAAAAAAGAAAGAGAAACAAAGAAAGAAGGAAGGAAGGAAGGAAGGAAGGAAGGAAGGAAGGAAGGAAGGAAGGAAAGAGAAAGGAAATTATGAATGAAAGTAAAATTTAAAAATAAATATATAAACAAACAAACAAACAAACAAACCTAACAGGTAAGTTACAGCTCAAGGATCAGAAAGACAGCTCAGTGTAGATGAAGATGCTTGCTGCCAAGCCTGACAGCCTGAGTTCAACCCCCTGGGTCTGCATGGTGGAAAGGCAGAACCAACTTCTTCAAGCACTGTCCCCTGACCTCCACAAGGTCATGCCCACAGACACATAGAACAAACAGGAAGATATGCCATCCTAGTGGCAGTACATTGTCTCCAGTTTAATAAATCCTATATCTCATATCACTCTATGTATCTAATAGCACTCAGAGATGTACAAACAATCCAACTATTGCCCTAACTCTATTAAACCATCCCATTAAAGCTATTGTTTTCAGAATCAATTAGTAAGTGTTAGAGGGTCAACTGTATTAAGACTGGACAAAAAAGGATGAAACTCCTAATGTTAGGGACGCGTAGTGGTAACCTAGCTCCTCACATCTCTCTATGTACTTTAATCTACTTGTAAAACCTTTCTATTCTCTGCTTAAGAACAGGTCAACAGCTCTCACTTCACTACTTTAGCATAATCATGAACTGAAATAAGGACCATTAGCTCTTCTGATCAAGAAAGCTACTAATACGCCTCAGCCATAAAGCAACACCTCTATTGCTGTGGCTGCTGAAGCAACCTTTTGTTCAACTTACAACATCAGAAGCTTCAGGGACTTCAGTTTTGCAATGTGTCCCCATTTTCTCACACAAGCGTGAGGTTTTCTTTCAGGCATTTGCTTTAAAGTATCACGACTCAGTCTTCCCCTACAGCACATCCAACTATAGAGATGGTGAGAATCTAACTGATATACACTTTATTCTGTTGTGCTTAACCACAAGACCAAAGGATAAAATCCATGCTGCCACTAAAGACCTCAGGAACAACATAACTCTCAAAGTCAAAAGCATAACTGATCACTTCCAATCAGCACGGTCAACTTCAGCTGGCATAGCACAGAAAACACTTCCAAATTAACTCCTCTTTAACCTCAAGCAATTTAATCTGGAGAATAAGATGGGCATCTAGGAAAACAAAATGTAAATTACAATATGCTACTGTTAACTACCAAATATGATACAACAGGTACAAGTAAGCTTGAACAGATGGAAGAGACTTTTAAGACTAAAGAAAGGACACTGTCTTTAAGTTATGTGAACAGCATATATACAAAGTGGGTGAATCAAATACTACAACCAGAATGTTAATACATTAGTAAAACTACAGTGTAACCATCCTTATAAGGAACTAGCTTTAGGAAATAGTATATTAGAAAATAGCCATTGGTTCATGAAGAACTGTCTGGTTACTCTAGATTCTGGACTTATTTCAGGCAATGGGCAGTTAACTAAACGGTTGTAAGAAGCACTCGGAAAGGTCACTGCTGTGAGCCACCCCAGCACCCCCCAAAAAAAGACCTCTCAACTATCTCAACTACTAAAACCTCTCGTTTTCTTTTAAGATTTTAAAAAGTTGGTGTGTATTTATTTATGTATGTGTGTGTGTGCATGCACACATGCACTCATACACAAGTGCAGGTACCCTGAGAGGCCAGAGTTATGTTATGGAATGTGCCTGGAGCTGGAATTACAAGAAGCTGTGAGCCCCTCAGTGTGGGTGCTGCAGTAGAACTCTGACCCTCTGTGAGAGCAAACGTACTGCTCTGTAAGTACTGGGCCATCTATCTCTCCAGCCCAAAAGGCTCCATTTCCAATACCTTCAGAATGCAGAAAGACCTGGGGACTGAGCACCATTGGTACATGAAGAACACGAAGACTGGATTTTTAAATGCAATTCATGACCTATATGACTATATATAGATAGTATAGACTACTTATTTAAACTTAGCATTTTCTAAAAGGCTTGCTTCTACAAGAAAAGAATCAATTAATAGATGAAATGATTACACTATCAGGTAACTTCAATCCTTCAAGGATTCAAGACAATGTAAGTTCCTGAGAACATTGTAAGTTCCTAAGATACATTGCTGCTACTTTTAGAGTCAATAAAAAAAAAAAAATTGGGTAGTTTACTTTATTATACTGTTAGGGGCACACAATGGCAAGCACGTGCAGGTCAGAGGACAACTCTCAGAAGCTGGTTCTGTTCTAACACAATGGGTTGCAGAGGTCCAAGGTCACCAGGTTTGCCAGCAGGTATTTTCACCTGCTGAACCATCTTGCCAGCCCAGCATTCAGAATATATAAATCTGATCATGGTTATCTTCCTATAATCTTACTATGAATATCCATGGTACTGGCTTGGTTGGTGCTCCTGTTTTTCCAAGGGCTCTCTCCTACTCTATTATTTCCTCAGGGATTCCATCTGCCACACACAACTACCTCGTCAATATTCTTACACAAACCAGCTACAGTCAATCTGTCCAACTAACCTAGCCATACAAGTCTCTAATTGTTAGCTATTTTTAATAAATTTATTATCATTTTTCTTGGGAAAACTCTATGGACACGTTTTCACATCCACTGGGAAAGTGTCTTCTCCAACACAAGGAGTGAGGTTGTAAATCAGAGTGACAACATGCTACCACATGGATTAACCTTGAAAACATGCCAACGGCAATAAGCCAGTCTTACAGAAACAACCACAATATAAAGGCATTTACATGTGCTACCTAGAATCCTCAGGTTCACAAAGACTGCGTAACAGAAGTCAGAAATGGCTGTGGGGAAGGTGTGCGGAGTTATTCTTATGGTAAAGCATTCTATTGGGAAGAATGATTATAAAAATAACTATATAAAAGTGATTGTTGCAAAATATAACTGCCACTGGACTACATACGTTAAAAATGTTTAAAATCCTACTTCTTCTCTGCTACCCCATTCGGTCACCCCTTTTAGAGACCAGCTTCCTAGCTGATCCCCAACACAGCTCTCTACAAGGGACCCACAGTCAACATAGATGGATTGGAAATCAGGCTTAAGGATCAATGTGTAAGAGAAGGTGGAAAGACTGTAAGAGCCAGAGGCAGTGGGTGACTATCAGGAAACAGCATCTTTCAAAACAACAAGGCCGACACACATGAGTTCAAAGACTTAACAACATGCACAATGCTCTCAAAAGGTTGGACCGAGACAAAACTGTAGCAAAGAGAAGGGGAAGTGGCAAAGCCCCACCTCTAACCAAGAAGACAGGTACAGCTGATATATGCCCAAGCCCAGGAGTAGTTGGCCAACACAAAACAGACATCACGGATTGGTTTATGGCTTTGGTTTGGATTTGGGGCGATCCTATGCTTTTTGTTTGCTTTGTCATTTGTTTTTTAACTTACTGGATTTTATTGTTCATTTGCTTTTTGTTTTTGAGAGAGAGAGAAAGTGAGAGAACATGAAGGGAGGTGGCGAGCATCTCAAAGGAAAGAATATGACCAAAATATATTACATGAGAAAAAATTTTAAAAGGAACAAAATGGCTAGTTCCACCAACATTTGTTCAATATATAATGAACACTTAAAATTGGGAACTTTGCATGTCTCTTTAAGAAATAATATGTCCCGAGTGCAGGGGAGTCACAGGACTGCAGAGACAGGAGCCTCTCAGCTTCCAAGGGACAGAGCTGGATCAGTGAACATCTCTGCCCCCTCCCTGCGAGAAGAGGGCCTGCATCCTGAGCAGGCTTTGGCCCCAGGAATCAGGCAGGACCAGCCGGGAGGCATAGGCCCCAGGAAGTGCAGGGGAGTCACAGGACTGCAGGGACTGGAGCTTCTCAGCTTGCAAGGGACAGAGCTGGATCAGCGAACATCTCTGCCCCCTACCTGCTAGGGGAGGACTTCCCCCCAAGGCCGGCTTCAGCCCAAGGACTCAGGTGAGATCCGCCATTTTTTCTCTGGGGTCTTGCTAGGGCAGGACCAGCCTGGAGGCATAGGCCTCAGGAAGTGCAGAGGAGTCGAAAGACTGCAGGGACAGGAGCCACTCAGCTTCCAAGGGACGGGGATGGATCAGGAACATCTCTGCCCCCTCCCTGGGAGCACAGGGCTTCCCTCCAGGACGAGCTTCAGACCAAGTACTCAGGCGGGACCAGCTGGGAGGCACAGGCCTCAGGAGTGGAAGGGGAGTTGCAGGGCAGCAAGGAAAGATCAAGCTCTAAGACACCAAGAACTTCTAACACCAGAGATCAAGAGATGGCGAAAGGCAAACGCAAGAATCCTACCAACAGAAACCAAGACTGCTTGGCTTCACCAGAACCTAGTACTCCCACCTGAGCAAGCCCTGGATATCCCAAAACACCAGAAAAGCAAGATTTGGATCTAAAAACTCATCTCACAATGCTGATAGAAGAACTTAAGAAGGACATGAATAACTCCTTTAAAGAAATACAGGAGAAAACAGATAAAGAGATACAAGCCCTTAAAGAGGAAACAAAAAAATCCCATAAAGAATTACAGGAGATCACAAGTAAACAAATAGAAGCCCTTAAAGAGCAAACCCAAAAATCCCTTAAGGAATTTCAGGAAAACACAAACAAACAGGTGAAGGAACTGAGTAAAACCATTCAGGACCTAAAAATGGAAGTAGAAACAATAAAGAAATCACAAAAGGAGACGACCCTGGAGTTAGAAATCTTAGGAAAAAAGTCAGGAAACGTAGATGCAAGCATCACCAACAGAATACAAGAGATAGAAGAGAGAATCTCAGGGGCAGAAGATAACATGGACAACACTGACAGAACAATCAAAGAAAACGCAAAATGCAAAATGACCCTAATCCAAAACATCCAGGAAATCCAGGACACAATGAGAAGACCAAACCTAAGGATAATAGGTATAGAAGAAAGTGAAGACCTCCAACTTAAAGGGCCAGTAAATATCTTCAATAAAATTATAGAAGAAAACTTCCCTAACCTAAAAGAAAGAGTTGCCCATGAACATACAAGAAGCCTACAGAACTCCAAATAGACTGGACCAGAAAAGAAATTCCTCCCGCCACATAATAGTCAAAACACCAAATGCACAAAACAAAGAAAGAATACTAAAAGCAGTAAGGGAAAAAGGTCAAGTAACATATAAAGGCAAGCCTATCAGAATTACACCAGACTTCTCACCAGAGACTATGAA
>JADRCD010190590.1:0-10431 GCA_019843815.1 Montemys delectorum
TTGAGGTTGAGCTAAGCCTCTCTTCACAATAGTAAGACAAAGTAATGGGCCTGGAGATGTGCAAAATGACTTAAGGTGGGAACCAGAACCAAGGACGTGGCTTCCTTTCAGCTGGCACTTAGCGGCTGAGCTACGATGAACAGGTTCTTTGTAGGGTTTGGTATTTAGTGATGATCAACATAGCTCTCATGGACACATCGAGGAGAGGAGTAAGATGTTAAACAGTGATCTCATATGTAAGTCTTTTCAAATTAGGTAAGTGCCGCACAGAACAAACTGAGGGTTGCTGCATGGGTGCAAGTGGGAAACTAATTTTAAAATTTGACAACATTTTATTATTAAATTTTATTTTTTTCTCAGTGTTTAGATGATGTACGTAATCCTAAATTCATCATAAAGAATTGCTTTTGCATTTCTTAGGGTTGAGTTTTGTTATAAGTAGCAACAACAGTAGTTTTCTTTAAGGATTTTATTTTATTTTTTAAATTTATTGTTTTTTGTGATGTTGGGGATGAAACCCAGGTCCTTGCTCCTGTTAGGGAAGAAATCTGTTCTTTAAGACATGATCCTACTAGTCCTAGTTACTTCTCTCCACTGAGTTTCTTTGTCTTTGTTGTTGTTGTTGTTGTTGTTGTTGTTGTTGTTGTTGTTTGATGCAGGGTTCTTCTGTGTAACAGGCCTGGCTGTCCTGGAACTCATTTTGTAGACCAGACTGGCCTGGAACACAGAGATCAGCCTGCTTCTGCCTCCCAACTGCTGGCATCAAAGGCATACGCTACCACTCCCAGCATCCCCTCTGAGTTTCTAACTCTCTTTTCTATGCTGATGTTTCTTCCTACATCTTATTTTGATAATATTGTCTAAATGGCACATTTTGGCCTATTAGCCACACTTTCTTTCTGGTCCAGGTCTGGTATGGAGTGTTGGGAGGTGGGTCTTTGGTGAAGTGATGCAGTGAGGAGTACCGTTGGGATAGGCATGTAAGAATGAGAGGTCTGCACATTAGCAGGAGAAATGCTGGACTTACAAACCTGCTTTGCTGTGGGATCTGGAGGCTCCAAGTTTTACCATCTCCATCACTGGAGACAGAAAACCTACTGGAAGTGATTAGCAAGACCTGGGACTTCTGGAGTAAAGCAATAGAGGAAGAAAAGAAAAACCAAGGTGACCCAAGGTCAGAGTAGATCTTCATAGTCAGAAAAGTTCTCTGCACATAGTCGGTGTTCAGAAGTATGTATTGAATAAATGAACATGTGCACTGTGCTCATCAGGGCAGGCTGCTCACAGAACAAAGCAAGCACTATTTATGTTAATATAATACCCTAATTAGGCTTTCTTCCTTCTAATCATTACTTGTGGCAGCCTGGGTTTCCAATTGCTAAGGATTCAGTTAAGAATTTATTCTATCTTTTCCCAAGAGGAGTGTCAGGGTGTCAGTATAAATAAGTATGACAACAGACATGAAGAAAGCTAGTGCTAAACTGAGGCTGTAGGGCAGAGTCCCCTATGTTTCTCTGCCCAGGAGTCATTTTCCAAAGACTTTGAAACCACAGCTTCTCTCCACTAAATCCAGAAGCATCAGTCAGCTGGGATCTGAGGACTTGTTGGAAGCAGGAATCAAAACAAGCAAAATTGGGCAGAGGCATGCATAACCTTGTTGGTGAGAAGAAGCAAACCCATTTCTTCTTATCTCAAACTGAGACTTGTCACAGGTAAGCAGACCATAACTGTGACAACCTCTGGCTGTTTGAGTGGATAGCCAGAAGAGTAAACTCTGATTTATATTTAAAGTAAATAAGTATTTAAATACTTATTTAAATATAAATGATATTTATAATATATATATATTGTGTCTATTACAAATTTCAGAGGGATCACAATAGCCAATGAAAGTCAGATATTAAGTAAAGGGCTAATGACCTACAGATCTTGTAGGTGGGCTGAGAAACTCTGGATGGGAGAGTTGATTTGACTGGGAACACCTGCAGACCATCCAGGAAACTCCTGATAAAAACAACCACCATACCAACCTCCATTGGTATTTACAACATTGAGACTTCATGGGAACAGACCTGCAGATGGAATCCTCCAACCCCAAAGTTCTCTCTCCCAGCCCCCTGCATCATGGCGTACAGTCTCTACTTTCCTGAAGAGATTGCTGCCCTTCATTGTTCTGATGAAATGACAGTCTGCTTCTGCAGAGGGGATATGCGGCGTGTAGTTTTAAAAACACTCTACTGCCTTTGCCACACTACCAGCCCCTCCCGGCTCCTTTTTGTTCTACCTGGCTTAGCTCTGGGATCGCCCTTCAGCCCCAACCCAGCCTCTCTCTCTACCTGCCTCTGCTCAGGGAATCTCTACACTAGCTCCCACCTGAGACCCTTGAATCTGAGGACAAAAGGCACGCAGACAGCTCTGTTACTCTACAGCTTGCCTACTAGGCACAGTTGCTGGGTACAAATATCTCCTGCCTGGAAATGCATGACCTTACCAATTTGTTATCTCACTCTTTCCTTCTGCCCTAAACTTAATGGCTGGTTCCAATTAGCCACTCGCCCCTTAGTGGAGGCCGCAGGCACTAGCTCTCCTTGAGGCCTTACATGATTGCTGCGACCGCCTTCCCCCAAAGCATGGCAGAAAAGCCTCTCTCTGGTCTCCTTTTCCTCCTCAAACCTGGAAGGCCCACCTATACCTTTAGCCCAGCAATTAGCCCTTGACCTTCTTTATTGACAAATCAAGAACCAATTGGGGAATGGGCTTTTAACCTCTGGACTTCCCTCTACAGGGATCCTCTTTGGCTTATTTCCATGTCATCTCCATCAATAGCAACATAACATTAAGTACATATATGAAACAGTAGACACGGGGCTATAGGATGTGGGAATTATTCTTCTGTCTTTAGTAAAGACAGAAGAATAATTTATGTTCAGTCCCAGAACTTTAAAATACACTGAGTTTTACGTATGAAAATATTACTTATGAAACACTCGTGAGAAGCTAATTATAATCTTAGAATTGGATGGAGAGGGGGATGCTGGGAGACTTGAAAGATTTATGGTTTAATTGAGACCTTGAAGGATGAGCTGGAATAACCACACAGGCTAAGTGGAGAATCCACAAGTCTGTAAACAGAGTCTCAAAAGTCTGAAAATTGTATTATGTTTTTCTGTCCCCCAGTTGCCTCCCGCTGTGCTGCCCAAGCATAGAGGGAAGCAGGGGGCCTTATTTTGGCATTGTCTCCATGTCACCCCTGGCTGATCTCTGAGAAGGTGGAGGCCTCAGCAGTAACGAGGGAGCTTCCTGCTGTAGCCAATCTGATGCTATTGTCTTTAGGAGCTGGCTGTGTGAACCCCATCTCAGAGGTCATCAGCGCGATGCTAGGGGACTCATGTTCTTCAGAACTTTCCGCTACCTCCTTGGACCAAGGATTGTGAGAAGACAGAGGCTCATGCCCTTTGAGATCCTGGCTGCTTGGGAAGACCAAACCTCGGCTGCTAGGGCTTGTGAGTGTGGTAAAGCTCAGGCACCAGCTTTCCTGCCTCTCAGAACGTTAAGTTTTCTGGCAATGTTCCCATATAACTCAGCCTGTCTGGGGAAGCCCAAGCCTTTTCCTTCCTTTTTTTTTTTTTCTTCAAGGCTTAAACCAGCAAACTCCTTCCTGCTCTCCCCCAGTGCAAGTTTCTGAGGTCTCCCCAGGGACACTCACTTGGAAACTTTTCGAGCCAGTGAAGAATCAACTTAGAGATCTTTCCTTCCCCTGACCAAAGGGAATATTGTGTGTCATGGAATGGAAAGATTTGAAGAGCACTATCACATTGAGGGTAACGGGCTGCTTGCTGGTTGTGGCTCACATCCCAAGTTTGCTTTGCTTTGCTGAATGTGGATACAATGGGTTCTGTTTGAACAAGAAATCATGTGTAACAGACGCTTTTACAAAAACGGTGGTCACTTAGCAGTTACCTCAACAAAAATGTGCTTCAGTGAGGGGCTTCAGCATAAAAGCTGCATTTGAACTTTTATGCAGTATTGAATTTAATGCACATGTAAGTAAACTTTTAACTTTAGGATAATTTTCAATTTATGGAAAAGTCAGCATAGTACAGAAAATTCTCACGTACTACACAATATGTTTCCCCTGGTGTTAATATCTTATATTAGGATAGCGTGTCTGTCAATTAATGAACTAATATTGATATTTGTTTGTTTGTTTGAGAAAAAGTTTCTCTGCTTAGTTCTGGACGTCCTGGAACTAGCTCAGAGATCCACTTTTCTCTGCCTCTTGAGCGCTGGGATTAAATGTTTGTGTTACTATGCTCACTTAATACTGACTTTTAATTTGTGTGTGTGTGTGTGTGTGTGTGTGTGTGTGCATCTTTGTGTATGTGTGTCGGTCAGAGGGCAACTTGTAGGAGTCAGTTTTCTCCTTCTACCATGTGGCTCTCAGGGCTCAAACTCAGGTTGTCAGACTTGACAGGTAGCACTTTCACATGCAGAACCATCTCCCTGGCCCTGATAACATTATCAACTAAAGTCTGAATTGTTGTGATTTGAATATAGAATACCCTTCGCAGACTCACTGACTGAAGGCTATACCTGGCCCCAGGTCCCTTTTACCCCTCTGCTCCCTCTCATGCTGTGCCTCACACCTCCATTTTTGTAATGTTCAGAATCAATGGTAGTCCATGGACTGAAAGCTCAGGATTCCTGAACCCCTTCTCCATAGATTGTTTCTCTGAGCTCTTAGGTCATAGAGATATAAAAAAAATCATATTCCTTTAGTTTTTTTTTTTTTTTGGTCTAGATGTCACAAGTTATTTTCAATATTTATTTCTATATTTCCTGTAGCTGCTAAGAGTTCTCAGACTTTATTTTTTGACGATTTGTACAGTCTGAAATAATCCTGGTCAGGATATGTTTGGAGCAGCCTCAGTTGGGATAGCTGTTCTAAGTCTTATTCATAGTTAGCCTGGAGTAAGTAGCCTGGGGTTAAGGAGGAAGACCACGGAGATAAAGTTCCATTTTTGGGACATCATACGCTTGTGTACTATCAACAGGGCTGGTTACCATCACGACTGGGGCTCCTGCTTACTTCCCTTCTGTGCTGCAGTCTTTGGAAAGAAGTTACAAATCACACGAGGGACTTTCACGTTGGTCCTGGATAGCAGAGTACCTCTGTGAATTATTTTGAATTCTTCTAAGCAGAAATTTGCTTGTTTTCTCCCATTTATTTACTTATTTATTTATTTAATCATTTGTTTATTTAGTAAATAGTCTATATTAGTATAGTCTCATGTTATAGTTTGGATTATAACAGTATGACAGTTTTGCTGTTCAGACTGTTTCTGGCATATTGGGAGCTTTTTGGACTCGCCCCTGTTCTCATTTTGAGGTATCTATCTTTACAACTTTAAAAAAAATACTTTTCAAAAATCACTTTGGGGCTAGAGAGGTAACCAAATGGTTAAGAACTTTGGATGCTCCCAGGTTCAATTCCCAGCACCCACAGAGTGGCTCACATAGGCTGTAACCCTTTCCTGGCCTCTGCATAGTCACATTCAAGCAAAGCATCCATACACAAAAAATAAAAAGAAATCAATTTCAAAAGAAAAGCCCACTTTGTGGCACTCTAAATATTTTAGACTTACCATGCCCATTGTTTGTATCAGTCCTAGACTTGGCTATTTCTCAGAATACTCTTGGTCCTTTGTTATTGGAGAATGGCTTTTGAGGTGAGGGTCTGTGGGTAAAGTGTTGTTGCTATTCGGACATCTTTGCTGATACTTTCAGCTGATGGTGCAAAGAAATATGTATGTATTGTCAACCTAGCATGTACGAGCAATGGCAAATATTGCTGTCTTTAGCCACATCTATTTCTATTCAGCGGAATGTGAGCTTACATTGACTCTGATTCCAGTCTTCTTCCGCATGTATCATTTGAGTGGATTCTCCTTGTTTAAAACGTCCAAAAGTTGCAGCATCAACAGTGGGAGACCTGCTTCCTGTGCTCAGCAGCCACTTCCTTGTTTGATTCCAGTCAAGTGAGCAGTGGTTGTGGAAAAATGTGCCTCTGTGCACTTACTTCCCTCTGCTGTTCGCCTTACAGCTGTCACTCAGCCCCAGGCTGACAGAAGCCAGGGCCTCTTTCTTTCCCACCATTCAGTGAGGTTCCCATATTTTTCCCACGATCTACATTTTATTTTGGGATCTCTTGGCCTGTTGAACAATGTGTGTTTGTGTGTGTGTGTGTGTGTGTGTGTGTGTGTGTGTGTACACATATAATGTTCATTCTTTGTGTATTAAAGCTCTCTAGGTTTTGACAAATGTATATTGTTGTGCAGATACCATTACAGAATCATATGGAAGAGTTTAGTGGTACTAAAAATCTTTTGTTATGCCCCATGCTCAATTCCCAGTCCTACCAAAACAAGAAGACCCAAACACATAGATTCTGACTTGGTCACCTATTTAAATCATCTTCCTTTTTTGTTCGTTTGTTTGTTTGTTTGTTTGTTTCAAGAGTCTCAGGCCACCACTGATATGTTTGCTGTCTTGATAGGAATTTACTAGCTTCAAGTTTTAAATTTTAAATATTTTCAGAAGTTCTGGAGCCTGGTCTTGGTTGAGTTGCAATGAGTGCTTTCTTTGGAACTGAACACAGTTGACCCTAAAGACAGCACAGCTATTATGCTATGTGCTCCAGGCTGGTCTTAGTATGAGGCCACCCTTGGGCCACACAGTTAGTTCCCTTTGGAGGAACTGGCTTTTCTGCAGCATCTGAAGGCATTTCCTAGCCCAGAGTTTCGGGATTCCTCCCTGATTACTGTGGCATGAGCTTATTATCATGGGAACAGAAGGACTTACCAGCCCATCCTCTTCTCTGTTTTGCTCCCTCTTGTAATGGGGCCCCAGCCCGAAGGCTGCGGCCTGAATCTTTGGGATCACTTTAAATTCAGGTAAGGGGAGTGTAGAGACCTTGTGTCCTATACAAATGAAGAGACTTCTGTTCCTAGTCATCTCAGAAACCCTTGTGTTACTTCTGAAAAAAAAATACACAAAACATGTAAGTGGGGCAAGAGACATAAGACAAACAAACCTTTTTGTTCAACACACACTGAGAGCACAGGTAAAGGCCAAGGAACTCTGTTTCCTGAGTGTGAGCTGTGCCCCAGGGTATCTTTTGGGGTCTCTCATTTTTCATTTACCTCCTCCCCCACCCATACTCTGTGATCTTCTGAAGTAGGTTTTAAAGCAAACCCTTCACTAGTCTGTGCTGTTTAAAAAATACCAAAGGCACACAACATTTTGGACACGGGAATATTACAAAGTGTTTCAGTATATTAACACATGACAAAGGCTGAATGGATAAATACAGGCATTCTTGTAACTGGCAGAGCAAGCCAATTGTACAATAGTTACCCTGGGCATTTATTTTATGATGCATAAACCCCGAGTACCTCTTTTCATGAGTTTTATCAAAGGACTACTGTCTTAATAGAGCCTTAGAAACAATATGGAGACCAGAATGTTCATTGTCCACTCAGTTCAACCAGCTGCCTCCCCTCTCCTTGCTCTAGGGATGCAGAAACTGCATCAATACTCAGTCCAATGAATGTAACTCCTGCCCGATCGAGATTGGGTATGTGGAGAGCGCCCTAAACTGTCAGGCCACACTGTACATGCCGCACAACAGATGGAGTGTACTTTCTTGACTTCTGTACTTAATGTTAAGTTCCACATCAAAAGAAAAGGAGATGTGATGCTGTGTGTCACTTTTGTGCTACAAATTGCACAGTGAATCTACTGGTCTTGCTTCCATGGGTGTTTCTTAGCTTTGATTTGCTTATTGCTCAATTACTTCTATCTTTCTTACAAATGATCTCTCCCTCTGACCATTGTACAGTGACATGCTTGGCCAGTTCTGCTATTGTTTTTGTGAGACATGGTCTCTCTATGTTGTCCAGGCTATTCTGGAGTTCCATGTAGACCAGGTTGGCCTTGAGCTCACAGACATCTGCCTGCCTTTGTCTCTTGAGTACTGAGATGAAAGGCCTGAGTCACATGCCAGGCTCAGGTTGTTCATCTCACCAGACTATATTTTTAAAAAACCTGACTGTTGCCATAGTTGAACATTACCACTTCTTGACCCCAAGCTACGGGAGCATATGGATAAGACTTAGTAAACTCTGAGCTGAATTATTAAACTCTCCCTCAGTCCCACCTTGTAGCCAATGCATATTATCAAATCAGTCCCCACTCATTGCCTAGAATCATATTTTAAACCTTTTATTACAGAAAATTTCAAATGTTTAAATTATAGAAAGAATAGTATTTCATTCTGTTTTAATCATCAACTTATTTATATCCACCATGTAACTCCAAAAGATAGACTTAAAGATTGTAGCCATAACAATATCATACTTAAGATTGAAAAAAAATACATTACAAAATATGGTCAATCAGTGTTCATATATCCAATTCTCCTGATTTTTTTTTTTTTTTTGACAGAGTCGTGCTATATACTCTAGGCTGGATTTGAACTTCAGATTTTCCAGCCTTAGCCTCCTGAATGCTGGGATTACAGGGGTGTGACATCACAACTAGCTCTCTACAGTGTCTTAGTATATTCTGTTGTGCTCTGCCATATCTCCTTTGAAATGGTAGCTCTAGAAACTCATCCTCCTTTTCCCTCTCTTTCCCCTTACTGCCCTCTCTCTTTTTTACAAAATAACCTTAGACAGGGTGTTCTATTCTTTCATCAGAAAGTATGTACTGAATGTTGGCCCCCTTTTGTGATATAAACAGCCATCAATGATTATTACTTAAACACATGGTTTTATTAGTCGGTCGTCAGCAAAGCAATGACAAACCGATGCTGCCAGTGGCATTTCTTTCTTGTCTGTGAGCCTTGAAAGAGGACTTTTCTCATGAGCCATTTTGTCATCATCTGGTACAGTTTATGCAACAAAGACACTGGAGTGTTGATAGTCCCCCACTATAAACACTGGCCATATTGCATATCTGATGGGTTCCAACCCATTGTGGTTACGGTTTTGATTGTTGCTTCAACTTTTCCTATTTTGACTAATGGTATCTTCTTGGGATTGGCCCCAAGTCATCCTGGTGTGGCCCCAGCAGTTTTGGATACCAGCCCTGCTTTCTGGTGGAACAAAGTGCTTTAGACTCACATTCTCATATGCTTTCTGCCTTAGGCTTGGGCTCAGCTATTTTTCCAAGGAATCTGGTTTATTTTAGTGGAGATAACAGTGAAAATCACAGTCTTGTTGGTAGGATCTATAAAGGACAATTCCTTAAAGAGGCTGTGTCCATGAAGACTGATTGACTTTAAACTGCAATGAAATAGAGGTGTTGGAGTGTTTTGGGTCCAGAGGCTAGTTACCTTATCCTGGGCTAGCTTTAGCTCCCTGAATAGCCATCCTTAACCCACTGTGTGTCAGAATTAACAACCTGTGACAAATAGATTAAAAAAAACAAAACAAAACAAAACCCTTTGAATCCATTAACTTAGCAGACACTAGCTTCCACCAACCCAAAAGCTAAGAACGTCATCAGATAGCATCTTGAGCCTATAGAAAAGGCTCCCCCATCTTGCTGTATCCACCTCTCTGATGTACCTACCAATGTATTTTAAACTTGTCTTGACTTATGACTTTCTTTGTTTCATAGAACTATAATACTTCATAATATTACTTTTATGTTAGAGGATGGAATTTGGGGCAACCTAAATCTGTGTTCCTGAACCATGGTCACTAAAATGGCTAAAAAATCAACTGTCTCTTATTCCCTTTGGGATGAGAGTTGTGGTTCTCCCCTTCCTCCCCCCCCCCCCCCCCATCAACAAACAGAAGGCAGTACTTCCGTGAGAACATGCAGGCATGCAGGAAGGATCTGATGGATATTTGTGAAGATAGCATTCAAGACAGGAGGAAAAGCAGAGCACATCCCTGAGGCTGGACCAGAAGGAGCAAGAACACAGTAAATTAGAACAATGGAAATGGAGCAAAGGCCATGAGGGACCTGGCAGGAGTTCTTCTTGTCATGAGGTAGAACCATGGCAGAATTTCCAGCAGGGGAGTGACAGAATCCTTTGTTTTATCTTGGTGTTGTGGATGCTGCGTGGACTTCACTGACTGAGCAGAAAGCAGGAGGCTGGTGGAGAGGCTGTCACGATTCAGCCGACAACTGGTATGGCCTAGATAAATACAGTGACTGAACAGGCAATGAGATCAGGTTCTGGATATGTCTTGAAGGAGGAAACCACAGCAGTGGATGAAGGATTAGACATGCGATGTGAAGAAAGAAGACTGAAACATGACTCTAAAGTTTATGGGCTGAAATATAAGTGAGATTCTAAAGCAGCATACTGTGGTGGCATCTGATGGGGTGAGCAGTGCTTTGTTTCTGCCCATGTGG
>JADRCD010190591.1:0-20609 GCA_019843815.1 Montemys delectorum
GACCTCTGAGATCTCTCAGATACTGAGCCATCAACCAGGAAGCATACACTAGCTGGTCTGAGGCCCTGGAGACATACAGCAGAGAACTGCTTGGTCTGAGTCTGGCCTCAGAGGGAGAAGATAGATGCGCCTAATCCTTGAGAGACTTGAGGCTCCAGGGAGTGGGGAGGCTTAGCAGGGGGCATCCTCATTAAGACGGGGTGGGGGGACGGGGGGGGGGAGGAATTGGATGAGGAACTGGGGGAGGGTGGACCAGGAGCAGGGCAATGGCTGAACTGGAAAAAATAAAAGTAACAAAAAATTAGCTTAGTGTTTGGATGAAGCTATCACTTTCAGTCTAATTTTGGTTGTACACATATAGATATGTTAACACAAATGATCCAATATATTTAAACACATAAGGAGGCATTAAATACAGATCTCCCTGTATCCCATAAACAATCATGTATACAAAGATGTGACCCCATCCTGGATTTGCTGAGCTCCATTTTGAAGGGCAACAAAGACAGAATCAAAATTAGTCTGTCATTGAGTCATTTGGTACTTTCAGTGGGCTGGAGGCACTTATTAATCACTCGAGGTTTCCTGAGCTCTTTGTTGGGCCTTGTCACATTCAAGATTTTCTTATCTAGTCTTTTCTCATTTCAAATAAGGCTGTATTGAAACTCAGGGTGGTTAAGTGGTCAGTCCAAAGGATCCAGAGTTGGACAATAGTGGAAACAGTTATGACTTTCATAGTGACAGAAAGGTAGAGAGAAAAATGCACGCTCAAGAGTTAACTACTTTTCAACAAGGCAGAGAAAAGCAGGAGTCAGATTTCAACATGCGCCAGGGCAGGAAGGCAACCCTGCTCCAGGGTCTATATGAAGAAATAAAATAGTTTTTTTTTTTTTTTTATCTTCATCGATCATCAGAAATGTTCCAAAAATAAAAGCAATACTAGTAACATTGGATATAATTACTATTGTTTGCTGAATGAATATCACTTAAATTCTTGGTTTTACTTAAGGTTAAATATTCCAGTAGATCTATTAAATGAAAGGAAAAAAACCTAGAACAATTTACTGAGTAAACCTAGGCTATTATTAGTTCCAGCACCAGGGTTAGAAATGAGAAAAGGATACATTTCCCAAATTTAGAATACATGAGTAACATTGCATAAGAATGGTCTCTCAGTGGTTTCTGAAAGTTACTCATAGGAAGAAATCAAATTGACATAGACATTAGTGTTTTACAAAGCTGAATATTTCTTCAAAGCCAGAGTCATTCTCAATACCCCCTTGAGACAAATAGTTGCTACAATACCAGCTGCTGCCTCTTTCAAATAAGTATAAATGGTATTTATATATTGTTAGGTTACTCATAATTTACCTTTAGGAAGCCATTTTAGTTGTTGATAATACATGGTTTAAAAGAACCTTTGCCATAAGTTTGAGAATATATAAGGTACATGGCAATATTTTTGAAATGTGTTGGAACACCAGATAAGATAATGTCTTGGCATAGTATCTGGCATAGAAAATTTTCAATAAATATTAGATGATTCAAATTATTATCTAATAGTTAAAGAGGTGGGCCATCCCAAGCCAAGCTTCTGTAAGGAAAGCTACCTAAATATAGGAAATGTAGTCATCAGAAAGCCTTTGGCTGTCAAAAACTTTAGAAACTATCTGGCCTTCATTGCAAGCACTGTCTCATGAGCTTTTAGTCTTCCTAGATCATCTGCACCCAAATACCTAGTAAGGCAGACTTGGGAATTTCTTCTTAAGGTGATGCCTCTGCCTGACCTCACTTTGGTTGATTGAGTCAGTCAGTCTTTTTTAACTCTACCTCTACTGTGTGCTTTGGGAACACTTTATTCTCTAAAATGCACATCAGGAACTTCAGAATACACAACATGGACTTGTGCATACATTGAGAAGGATATTGGTATAGGGGATAAATAAATGAGACTTTTCTTGAACTTTCCTGTATAGGATACACATTTTAGGCATTTTCCAAGTTTGCCTTTACAAGGCTTAGCGCCTAAAAGGTTGGACCACATAAACTTTTAGGGAGCACTTAGTGCTGAAGCTTCATGATACTTATTTCTTGTTTCATGCACTTATCAATTCTTCTAGAAGAATCTAGCTTTCTTTTTTTTTTGACCTCCGAGAGCATCCTGGTCTACAGTAGAAAGCTAGTATCCCATTGGACTCTTTTAGTTTTGAAGGTCTATTTTATCTACATGATGTCTTTATATAAAATATGTGTCTTTTACATTAAAGTTACTTTGAGCTCCTGCTGACTGGTCTGAAGTCTGGAAAGTATTAAAAAATGAATGCTCAATTAATAAATCCATGAACTAATAGATGTTCTGGGGTTTCTCCAACAGGGGACACTGTAATTTTCATTCCGATCATCACTTTCTTCCAGGAAGGAGAATCTCATTTGCTGAATATCACCTTGTTTTCAAATTAATTGCTTTAAGACATAGACATGATGAAGTAATTGATCCAAGAAATGAAGACATGCACAATATTTTAATCAACTGTCAAGAGTAGGTACTGAAATATGAAAAAATCATTCCTTTCAACCAAAAATATCTCCCTTTAAAATGAAATTAGTATTGATTTTTTACTACTTTGTTTTGTTTTCCTTATAAAGAAATAAGGATTTAAAGATACTTAAAGATAATACATGATGAGAGATAGTTGGCGTTAAGCCAGAGAATCAGAGGTAGAAAAATACTGAGAAAAGAGAGAAAGTGAAATTTACTATTTGGTAAATACATACCAGGACTATTCTTAGCTTTTGGTATATGTTATATTTGTTTTTTTTTTATGTTATAGAGAGAAAGGTGACACTCATATCATTAGTGCTCTATTCTGAGTCCTGTAAAAATGGTCACAAGTTTGGACATACAAGCTCAGACATTTTGGCTCCAATGAAAGAATGTCTCAACAAATAAACAGAGCATATAAGACATCATGCTATGCAGTATTTCAAGTCATTAATGGTGGGCCAGCATAGATTTTACAAAGTGTAAAAGGAGAAACAGACAAACATAGAGACGGCAGGAGAGCAGATGGCACAAAAAATATGTATTATTTAATAAGTAGCAAGTGCTAGGCTAAACAGGAAGACAAGTACAATAGCAAAGCATATTTCCCACCTCACAAAAAAACTTCTGGTATATAGTTAAGAAAGCTTATATGCATTAACAAACAAATTAGTGTGGAAACAGAGAAGACTCTTGTTTTTCTATGTTTGTTCTACAAGCATATGGACCTGAACTTGAATCTTCTACATTCATGTAAAAGCCAGGCATCCAGTTTATAAGTCTATAACCCTAAAGTTAAGGGAATGGCAGAAACAGGAGAATTACTAAAAGTTACTGGCCAACCAATTATTCTAGTTAATGTTTTAATTTTAGTTAGAGAGCCTGTCTACAAAAATATGGCAGAGAAATGATTGAGGAGGATCCTGGAGAGCTACCTGTTCTCTACACAGTGCTTCCATGAATACACACATGACAATTGATGTAAATGATCTTCTGTTTCCCCATTTGTCTTAATCTCGGTTACTACTGCTGTGATAAAACATCATGACCAAAGCAACTTGAGGAGGACAGGACTTGCTTGGCTTACACTTCCACATCACAGTTCATCATCAAAGAAAGTCAGGACAGGAGCTCAAACCAAGCAAGAATCTGGAGGCAGAAGCTGATGCAGAAGCCATGAAGGAGTGCTAGTTACTGGTTTGATCATGTTGGTTTGCTAAGCCTGCTTTCTTATAGAGCCAGGACCAGCAGCCCAGGGGTGACCTCAAGCAATGGCCCGAGCTCTACTTGATCAGTCATTAATTAAGATTTCCTTCATCCGAATCTTACAGAATTATTTTCTCAGTTGAGGTTCCATTTTTTTTTTCAGATAATCTAGCTTGTGTCAACTTGACATAAAACTAGATAGTATACCATTTTTCTCTTCTCTTTCTTTTTAGGGCCTCCTAGCCAATTCTCCATATGATTTTTCAGAGTAGGTATTCTGAAAACAGAGATCACACTATGATACCTCATAGCTTAGCCATCTAAGGAGTTATCTACTTATCCTACACATATCATTCTACACAACTCTATGGTTTTATTTTTTTCTGTGCTTATTAGTAAAACCATTATTTATCCTTTAAGGGAGGGAAAAATGATATCTAGAATGTCTCATTTCAAAGACTTATGTGCATCTTGCTCTGGTAATTGGCCTAATGTTTTAAAATGTGTATTTTCAAATATGAATTTGTATGTCATATAAAACTTATGTTATGAGATACATGCATTCCATAAGCATTTCTAAAAAAGAAATACATAAAATGTTATGAAGGAATCCTAGACATAATTATCTCAAAATTGCTATTCATTTCCGACAAAGCCTCTTCCAGGAGGAAGCCTTTTTCATTATACTCAAAAGAAAAAAACAATGTTGTTTTAAAGCTGGAAGCTGTTGCAGGGGAGGGGGCCATAAAAAAACCCATCCTATCTGTGAAGATTTTGCATGTGATTGTGTAATATAGATTCACAGGTTCAATTTCTTCTATAAAGAAGGAATGCAGCACTGTGACATTTCTGAAATTCTAAACCTAACAGAGAGATCGAATAGAATCATTAGAGTCTGAGCACATAGTCCAAGGTATGCTTTATGAATTCTAAAGCTGAAAGACTTGCTTTTAAGAATGTGTGCAGGTCTCTCTCCTGGCCACCTTGCATCCGGCAGTTCTTAAAAGGGTCTCCTTTGGAAAATAAAGTCAGTAATTTTTTTCCCCAATGAACTCACAAAGCAAGAACAGATGTGACACGAGTAACCTCCACTTTATGCATACCTCAGAGAAAAATGACACGGACTGAAGCAAGTATCTGGCTCCAGGCCAAAAAGAAGGACAATTGGAGTTTAGGCCTCTAATGACATGGCTCACATCAGCTTGCTCTTTTGTGCATGAATCAGGAATGAAGGTGGGGAAAGGAGTCATACTTACTTATTGAAAACACAAATAGAGTATTTGTAAAAAGCTGACATTTTCCTCAACTGTGTGTTAGCACTGCCACATTAGAATACCTATGTTATCTCATTCAACTATCTCTCTTTTAAAATATTTTTGACAATTTTATATATATGAAGAAAGTACCATGATCACATTCATTTCCCTCCTTTATCCCTCTTCTACCCTTGCTGACACTCACTAGCTTCACTTCTAACACCGTGTCCTAGTTTTGTGTGTACATGCCTCTCAGCCAAGAGCCACATTTATTGCACATTCATAGTTGTGATGTCTATTCTATGTGACGTATATCTGGAAGACAGGATTTCATAGCTTTCCTCTCCATCCTCCTCCAGCTCTATCCTCCATTCTACCTCCTCCCCTCATCTAGCCTTGAATGGGTTGAGATAGAAAACTCACTTCTACAGTTGAGCACTCAACAGTCATTTATTCAGCTGTGAGTCATTGCATTAACTGTCACCTGCTACAAGATGAAGCTTCTCTAACCCGACCTAAGGTGTCATAATCCAATAGAGATGATCATTAAAAGCTCCTATGACCTGGGTTCCACATTCTAACTCTCAAGTCTCAATTCTGACTGTGTGAAAATACCCTCAGGTTTCCATACTTGAAAAAATAATATTCATTTTTGGTTCTCCATTTCCATGCTTGTTTTCTTTTCTGTTATAAAACATCACCAAATTTATTTTCCAAAATCTCTTACATTGTATGTTCATGTCTGAAAAATGCCTGACATGTATTAATAAGTGTTTAATAAATGGTATATACATTTTGTTTACTGAGAATCACCTGCTGTCATGATTTACATTATTTGGGTCTATTTCTTGTTATCTTTACCTGAGCATAAGTCCTCTGAGTGCAAGATGTATGTCAAATTCAACTTAATATAGTTACTGTCCCAATTTACTTTTTACCGGTACATTGAAAAATGTCCAGCAACTGCTTCTCAAATGAGGAAGTTTACATTTAAAGTGTTTGCCAGTTTCTGTGGTGTAAATATGCCCATGACTGTCATTATTAAACTATCAACATGATGTCAACTGACCAACAAAATTCTTTAAAATGCAGCCATGACCTCTTGTAAAGTAATAAAAACCAGGTTCAGCATAGCACTTAAGGCTTGCACAAAGAAAAGTTACGGAAGAATAGACATATGAAAAACATATTAAAAAAAAAAATGATTCTCATCAGAGAGTCTCAAGTTTCGATGTCAGGAAGGACAGAATATGCTACTATTTACTGAGTCTTTCAACTGTCACCTACAATTGGCCAAAAGGACTATTCACTGAATTTTCTATAGTAAAATGTCTATCTTTCTTTCCCAAGAAGAGAATCTTGATTGTAAGATCTTAGATACTGCCACATATAAGTTTTCTGTGAAAATTAGTAATGCAAAAGAGTCAGCTAAAAACTGTTAGAAGTCTTTTAGTAAAGAAACCCATTATATATTTTTTAACAACCAAAAAATATCTGAGTACTGAAATTTCTTTTCTTGGTAAGAGGTAAGATTATAAGGAATTATTACCACTAAAAACTATTGGGGGACATAATAGAGGTACTTCTAATTAAATAGAAAAAGTAAATGACTCCAGGAATTTTGCAAACCTACTTGTTTTAAAGGCAATAAAAATGTGGACTGGTAAAATTTAATTTACTTAATGTCATATGCTTGCTACAAGTTCAAATCCAGACATTTCTTTCTTCAATGGTAACATCCATTCTTCAACACTTTGTTGTGGGATGCCATTCCAAAGTCATAAACAGAAGTTACAGTTTAGTCCTCAAACTAACAAAACAATTTTATTACTTTCTTAATTTATCTTCCCTTTCATCCACAAATATGTCATATTTTCTAATTTCTCTCTGCCACCTCACTTGAAGAACATGAATCCACTTCTTTATCCAAGAATACAATGAAAATGAAATTAGTAGTAAATTCTTTAAATATTCATAGTCTGACTTAAAATTTAGCTCTCTCTATATATATGCAAGTTCCCACCTTTCCTCTATTAATTTAAAAACAGAAAGAAAATCACAAAAGACAACCATTTCAAAACAAAGGTGGTTATCAGCTTTAGAAACTATAGTGCTTCTCTTCACATTTCAGTCTTTACCTTTTAATATTTTATTCTCTCTACTATATAGTCACAATTTTAGTATGATTTCCTCAGTCCATATTTAACGGAAATGATTGATTTATTGTTGCTCTTACATATTTCTTTTTTTCCATCTAAATGTTATTTTTCTTTCTCAATCATGCTTTTGAAAAATCTCAAAGAGTACACATGGAGGGACTCATGGCTTTAGCTGCATATGTAGCTGAGGATCACCTTTATCTGGCATCAAAGGGAGGAGAGAACCACTGTAGGGGAATGCCAGGGCTGTGAGGTGATAGTGGGTAGGTGGATGGGAGAGCACACTCACAGAAACAGGGAGAGGGACTATAGGATAGGGGGGTTGCTGAGCAGAAAGTGGGAAAGGAGATAACACTTGAAATGTAAATAAATAAAGTATCCAATTTAAAAAAAAATCTCATTTACTCTAGCTAGTTAACACCATCTTTTCCAGGCATTCTTCAAACCATTTCCATTAGATTTCTACTTTTACCCCACCAAAGATCTCTCAAAATTTTCAATGACCTTGGAACTTTGTTTCTTTGTGAAACATGCTATTAATTTGCTACACAAAAGTTTATTTTGCTTGTTTTTTTCTGTTTTCCTAGGGACTTTTTCTGAACCTCCATGGAAGTTTCTCTTCTGTTGTCTGTCTTTTCATTGCTGGATAAACGAGTGTTCTATCTCTGGCCCATTTCATTGGTCACCTTCATGAGAGACTTTTTTATCATTGTCATGGGTACAAATACAGACTTTTTATCACTCCAGACTCATACCTAGTCTAGAATAACTTATAATTTCAAAGTATCATCTAAATTCTCATATGGAATTTCAAATTTGATGATTTGAAAATATCTAAAAATTCTAACTACTAATAATATACCCTCAAAATGTTCTACCATGCTATATGTATTTGTATTTGAAATTAAATGTGACTCAGGATCCTAAGACAAATATATGAATGAAATTGTTCCAAATACTTGTTATTATCATGCTCAATCTTAATTCACCCATACATCTAACTAATGATTATAAAAATTTTCTTCATTTGTCTCTAATTTATAAGAACCTACTATAAGCAAGTATATCCCTTATAGCACAAAAATATCAGCCTCCTATAGAAGCTTCCAGCCTCTATTTATGTCTCTGTATTCACAGATTATCCAGAATTTACAGTCAGAAATATAGCTCCTAATTAAAATATTCAATGTATTCTAATGGTTTCTATTTACCCTCATCACTATTTAACTTACTGAAGTTATTTCAAATTAATTATTTTCAGAAATACTGTTTTCCCTTAATACTCTCTACACAACTCTCTAAAAATTACACACTTGCAGACACACACACACACACACACACACACACACACATACACACTCTAGGTATTTGGACCAATCCTCATTTATCTTCTTGCATAAAGTAAAGGCCATTTTTTAAGGGAAACCTCCTTCAGTTCCTACAGCTTCCCTTCAAATGGTTCTTATATATCAGAAACTTCAATTGGCATGATATCCATCAACCATTTTTATACCAGCATGAACTCCATACTTCATATGTTTGAGTTACATGCTTTTGAAAAAGTTCATGAAACCCAATGTGTCTGCTTGGAGCACTTTCATATGGAAATATAGTGAAGTAACAAGTTTCTTAAATTACATTGTATTTTTTAAAAGGTGATTCATATTACCTGTTAATGTTATTTTTAAAATTGTGTTTATCCATGTAACTTCCAGTATGAAAATTCATAATGTGGTTATATACAACAGAAGAACTTTGCTTAAAATGACTATCTTAAACATATGTTTTTCTAGGTTCCCTTTTTGGTAACTATCATGAAAATGATAATAATGAAATTAAAATGTATGAATTCAGAAAGGTGAAGAAAACCAGAAGAACAATGAACTGGAAAAAAAGAACCAGCAAATTCTTGGAAGATGGAAAGCAGATGAGTTAGGAATACTAGAGCTAACAGGCTATACAAATACTGAAAGCTAATTGTCTTCCAAAAGTTATTCTAATTTAATAACTAATCTGATTTTCATCATAGAAAGCTGGAAGACAGAAATGAAAACGCAGAGGTCCTTGGTAGCTTAGAAAGTTGTACACACAGACAGCTAGCCAATCATAGCAGGTATTCAGACCCCAGCAATTTATGGATAGTATGGAGCTAGATAACTCACACATTATAATGGACAAATGATTGATAGATACATAGATAGATAGATAGATAGATAGATAGATAGATAGATAGATAGAGTTCTATTTGTTTACCATGGCTATATTTATATTATTCTTGTGAATATTTGTAGGCTTAGCAAATAATCTTTGAATTGAATTAATTAGTTCATTTGAAGCACAAAGGGAAGAAAATGAATAAAATAAAATGAAATAATTATGTCACATTTTATAGTTATGTTCTGCAAAATGTTAACAGTCTAATTATTTTAAAATGTTGACTTAATTTTAAAAATACAGTAGAACTTTCTGTAAAGTTAACAAAGTGAAAATATTTATGCTTTGGTTTTGGAATGAGGATGGACAAGTTATAGACTATAAAACAGCAACCAACCTTTCTCAAACATGGCTATAATGCAATAAAAGTGTCTCAACTAAACCCAAAATGTATGTAATTATGCAGGTGTACATGATCATATGAACTAATATATACATTGTTATAGATTCACGTTGTAAAAAGCACTTTCTTGAGAAAATGCAAAACAAACATTTTAATATATTAAAATTAGGTGCTCTGTGGAAGTAGGAATAAATGAGATAGGACAAAGGATATTGACCTTTTTGAGCTGCTCTAAAACCAGTCAACTGTAATTAAATAACTTCAATTATTTCTTTAATAGGCAGTAAAGCAGTGAGGAGAGAGGGATTAGAATTGAGGCCACACTGTTCATTTGGGTGCTGAACACCAAAATGCTCTTTGCAATTTTATGCTTTATAAACATGAAGTATAAGTATATTATTTGGTATGCATCAAGTCCCTAGAATGGTTAGTTAATATTTAAAAGTTTGATAAAAGTGCTAGGGGAAAAATTTGAGACTAAGATAACTCATGGAACTAATTAAATATTTTATTTTTAGGATGGACCAGGTATGGTAGTGAACATCTAGAGTCCTGATGATCTCTCTCTCTCTCTCTCTCTCTCTCTCTCTCTCTCTCTCTCTCTCTATCTCTCTATCTTTCTCTCTCTATGTTTGTGTGTGTGTCTAGATGGACAGATAAATTAGTGGACAGAGCTGTTCCCAGTTACCCCTTGTACTGACCTTACATTTATCTGCAGGCTTAGCTGTATCTTCTTCCGGGAAGACCTTCCTGAGTGCCTTATCCCCTCAATGCACTCCACAATAATCTCAATTATACACCATGAGTAAGCCTCACTGGTGCCCAGACTGTGAACTGTCTGCTGGTTTCTTCCATCAGTTCATGAAGCTTAAAGAAAAGATCAGCATTGGGTTGACTCTTGTTTCAAGTGAACTCTCTAGCACATTGCTCAGTACCAAAGTCAATGTCACAGAAGGTAAGATGGCTCCCCTTCAGCTAGCAGCACCTGTATTCCCTCTCCCAGCTAAGAGATGAAATTTGTATGACCTCAGGCTCATCTGTGCTCCCTCCCAAACCCATCCCTTAGTTCTTTTACTTGCTTCCAGTCATGGTCAGTAGGGGAACAGAAACTCAGCCCAATTCACCACCAACATGGGAAAACTCAGTGTTTGTCTCCTTTCTTTCTACATAAATTTTCCTTACATTTGATTAGGGCAGTATTTAGAACACAGGAGTTCAAGACTAGCCTAACCTCACTGTATGTGATGACAACAAACACAAAAGAAAAAAAAAAGGAAAGAAAACGGATTTCTGCCAAACATCTATTGATTGTTGGTTGTGATTGTCCATAAGCCCCATCTTCGGTTAAAAAATAAATGAATGATAATTTAATCAAGTCAATTCAGAATGCTTGGATAGGTATTCCCGGAAGGCTAAGTGTTAGTTGTGTTTGTTGAAAGGTGCCACTGTGTGACAGAAGATGATTTGAGTCAGCCAGTAGAAGAAGAGTCTTCATTCACTGCAGCGTGTGCACCTCTTGCTGTTTATAATCTAAAAGTGGAGATATCAACATTCAATCAATCTTCTCCTATTTAAGAGATCTGAAACAGGAGAGGGGCTTGTACTTGTCATACTATGGATACTAAATAAAAATATCACAAATAATGGTTCATTTAACTACTACTTACTGATTCATTTTTGCTATTGATTAGACTACTTTCATGTTGTACCCAAGCCTTCTTAAAGGTTTCATTATCTATTTTCTTCTAAATTAGTAAAAGCAAAACTTTAAAGTCAGAATATTCCAGTATAAATCCTGTCATTGCCCCTATGGACTGTATTTTTTGAGCACCCATCTGTGGATCTTTGAGTTTAAATTCTTTCATCCATTGAATTTTGATAGTAAGATTTTCCTCATAACACTGTTGTGACAATGGAATGACCCAATAAATAGCTGTTTTATAGACTGTAAAGTAATATATAAATGTCAGTTGTACCTATTATTGGAGTCCCTTTGATATATATTTTCCATGTATTATAGCATTTTCCCTTTCTCTACTTATTTGTTTACAAAAAATAGTGATTTACAAGAGAGAAATTTAAATACAGGTTAACAGTCATAAATTTGAATTAAGAATCATTTAGACAGAAATTGTCATAGATATTTATTTCTGTCTCCTTGGGTCATAAAGACTCAAATGAGTGAATCATCTCTTTTCATTCAAGGTATTATGTGTCCTGTTTTCTTATTAATGAATTTACAGAATTAATCAGCACACGTAGAGGTGGTCATTAAGATAGAGGAAAATATTGAATCATCCTTACTTTCTTTTTTAAAGTTGTCGGGTTTGAAAAAGGATGTCCCATTAAAAGATTCAGAAAAAATAATGTAATTTTATTCATCAAGAGAACTATTAGCCTTTAATCACAATTGCTTCATTTTCAGATTCACATACGTTTAGATGAAACTCTTTAAATGGGACACAGTGCTGGTTAGCTTTAAGTCAACTTGACAAAAGCTACAGTCATCTGAAAGGAAGGAACCTCAACTGAGAAACAGCTTTGATGTGATCAGAGTGTAAAGCAAGCCTGTAAGGCATTTTTAAATTAGTGATTGATGTGGGAGGACCCAGCCTATAGTGAATGATTCTACCCTGGGTGGAGCTGGTCCTAGGTTAAGCAAGTCAAGACAAGCAAGCCAGTAAATAGTACCTCTCCATGGCCTTTGTATCAGCTCCTGCTTCCATGTTCTTATCATGCTTTAGTTCCTGCCTTGACTTCATTGGGTGAACTGTGATGTGAAAGTATAAGCAAACTAAATCCTTCTGTCCAAGTTGCGTTTGTTCATGTTTCAACGCAGCAATAGTAAACCCAACTAAGACCAGCATTCTCTAATGAAAGCCCATGCTTGTTCTCTCAGAACTGTCTTTCTTCCTCCTACCTCCGTCCTGCTATTCAGCTGCTCATTTAAAAACTATATTAAATATATAGGTATTAACCCCCAATCTCTGCTTCATACTATTTACGTATTAAGGATCATGAATCTCATTTTACTTCAGTTGATGCCCATTAAAGTCTAGGGAAAATCCTCAGGCTGCTGCAGCTCACAAAGTAGACCTGTGTATCCTACCCTATCACTCCTCCCCCCCCCCTTTTTTTTTGAGTTAAAAGAAACAGCGGCTCCAGAAGGAAAGTGGCTGGGCTGCATCTGTGTAGCTGCCTCCCACATGATCCAAGAGTCCCAGATGTCAGGCAGTGCTAAGTATGTAACATGAATAGCAGAGAAGAAAACAAAGTCAGAAGAGAGAGCCAAGAGAGTCTGCTAGCTATTCCTTCACCACAACTGTTAAAAGGAAGGGGGAGCCTGCCAGACAAGATGTCCTTCAGAGCTCTAAAGTCTTGAGAGCCTTCAGATATGCATGTTTGACATTAAAACCCAAGAACAGCTTTAATGACCTTGTTTTTGGGTGCTGAGGACTTGAAAGAAAGAGAGGGTGAGAAAAAATTAAGAGACAAATCTGGTACTCGCTTCGGCAGCATATATACTACTAAGAGAGACGAATCTGTGCATCAGAGGGCCTCGTGACAACAGACATCTGCACAGACTTCCGGGGAAGCTTCTCACATTTGCAGTCTAGGCTCCCAAACAGTTCCAGGGTGGACTGACTGATTTTGCTGTTACTGTTATAGAAATTTAAGAAGAAATAATGTAAATATAATTAAGAAGTAATAATGTAAATAGTGATATAATGAAGATGAGGTGGTAAATCCTGAATCCAATATCACCATATTAAACCCCAAGAGGCTTCATGTAAAGTTCTAATTGGACTATTTGGTCCAGTGTATGTGCGTGAGTGTGTGTGTGTGTGTGTGTGTGTGTGTGCGTGCGCGTGTGTGCTCACATGTGCACACACCGCATACTCACATCTACTCTGCCAGTTTCTTAATTAACTTTGACAAGGCATACATTGCCATCCACAAAGCATACATTGTTAACTTCATCTTACAGAAAGTTTGGAGATGTTTGCTACTCCCTGATATCCCTGAGCTAAGTGTATGAAGGGCTGACATTATAACCTAGGCCCATCTGTCACCTGAAACATAGCAGTTTATTATCATGTATAATAGTTAATATTGATCATTAAGATGATTGTGTTTAGAATCTTTGAAGAGATAGTTCTGTCTGAAAAGGATTACCTAGAGTAGGTTAATTGAGGTAAGAAGACCCATTCTAAACATAGGTGGCCACAATGCTCTCTGTACTAAAGCATGTACTGCATTTAAAAGTGAAATCTAGCTGACTCCCAGTATTTAAATTCATCCTTTCTTGACTGTGGTTGCTCCATGACCAGTAAGTAGCCTCACCCTTCTGCCACCATCTTGAATTTCTTCTCAGACTATAAATCAAAATAAACTTTCCCTTTCTTAAGTCACTTTGACTAGATTCTTTTAGAACATTATCTAGTAAGGACAAAAGTAACTAACACAGTAGGCTGTTTAACACCTTTCCTGGAACATCTAGAGGCAGTTTCTTGGGATGGCTGCATTGTGAACTGCATTATAGGTACTGAACACAACAATTGGAGTAGGTCCAGATGTGCATATTTTCATTCATCAGGTTGAAAGACAACTAAGTACCTAAGGTTTTGAAAATTTTACCCAATTGTTTACATTGAGATTTAAACTAAAAAATCCAAAGTATTTCCATCTCTTCTCACACATGTGGTAAACTGATATACTTGCAAGTATAAGACACCTCAGTGATTAAGGGGCTTGTTGTATTTTCAGAGGACCTGATTTGGTTCCTAGCACCCAAGTCAGGCATTTCAAACTTCCTGTAACTTTAGCTACAAAGGATTTAAAATCTTATCCTGTTCTCTGCAGGCACACACACACACACACACACACACACACACACATGTATATATATATATACATATATATATAGTGAATATATATACGTATGTGTATATATATTCACATTATATTACATATATATCATATTATATATATATATAATCATGCAATATATATGCAATGCACATGTGCACACAGACACAAGCATACATACACACTCACACACACAAATAAAAATAAACTGGATGAAACTTGGTATCTATTCTTCAGTAAAGGTCGAGATAGAATCTAAATTCCTTGGTCTTGTCACCCAACAGGAATGCAAAGGAACACAAACTAAGCATTAACAACCCATAGGACACAATGACAAAAGTGACCTAAGCAAAGGTCCTTTCTTTGCAAAGAAATTCACTAGAACGTCTAACAACTCTCCCATAACTTTCTGTAGATGCCCACTTTGAAAAGCAAGGGATGCTACCCTCATTTTCTCAAACCAAAATCTAAGACCAGGGTCAGTAAATTGTTTGAGCAACACTTCAAGAATCATAAATAGAAATTGCGTTCCATTGCAGAATAAGAATAACAGCACACTTGGTAAACAACACAAAAGGAGATGCTCTTATGTTTATAAAAACAAGATCCTCCTGTGGGCAATAGAAGGAATTCCTCCAATTCACATTCCTAGCCACTCTTGTGTTATCTTTAGTCCCTCTTTGTGACTACTGCCTAACAAGGGTACTTTATGCATGTAGTGCTTCCCTTTCCTCTTAGAAGCAAGTTGAGAATATGGGAAGACCTCAGAGGTCCTGAAAAGTAATTTCATGGGACAAGATATCAGTAAGATAAAATTTAGACCCTCACTCATGCATGGACTTGTGACAAAAGGGTGGATGATCCAGATTGGAAAAAATGCATAATAAGACTACTCGAGATGAGTTTTTAGTTCAATGTCCTTTGCTGCATCCAAAAAGACACTGATAATATCTGTATAGCTATGATTTGACAACTCAGGTTCAATCTTGTACTCTGGATATTTTATAGTGAGGATAAAATAAAAATATTTATTTTTTTCCTCCTTCCTCTTAATTCACTTATAAAGGAGATGATGGTCACAGTGAGGACAGAGGAGATTTGGTGTAATCAACTTGATCAGGATTTCTGATGCCTGTGGAGTGTGGAAGGGGTGGAAGGAAGTGGGGGACTTAGCATACAAGAAACTAAAGACTTTTTAGACTGAACTAGTGTGGTTAGGAAGTCACTTGCATTAAGCAAATAATCAAATGGTTAAGCAAAGAAGTAAAGATTTTGGATGTAATGAGGACCCGTTTTGTCACTGTTGGAAAAATGATTTTCAAACATAAAAAGGAAGGAATTCTAGATAGTTCTTCGACATGTTGAAATAGAATGGTGAGATGTCCTAGAATTTTATTGCTGTATGATAAATCAACTCAAAACCTACTTCCATGTAGCTTATGAATCAGGAATCTTGGTGAGCACAGCAGGCACAGGCTACATGAATCTGTGTCAGCTGAGAAGGTTGGATGAGACACTATAACAGAACATTAAGTAAGACTCTATAACAGAATGCTGGAACCTTCTAAATCTTCAGGGAAGTTGGACCTTCTTGTGTAACTATTCTAGTACTCCTGTGACTCCTAATTAGCAAGATGGAAGCTGAATAGTTTGTTTCAACCTGGATCCTACAATCATGTATCATCATTACAACACATTTCATAGATTGCATGTGAGTCACAAGTTTGCTCAGATCCCATAGAATAGAACTATCTTAGGTTCTTTGTTCCTTTCTTTCTTTCTTCCTTCTTTCTTCCTTTCTTTCTTATTTTTTTTTCTGTGATAAAAATACTCTACCAAAACAACTTAATGAGGGGCATAGTTTTTATTCAGTTCATAGTTCAGGATTACTCAAATTCAAAATTACAGTCCATGATTGAGAATACACACTTTGGTCTTCCTTTTTCTTGAGCTTAATTTGGTCTTGAATTGTACCTTGGGTATTCTGAGCTTTTGGACTAATATTCCTATTAGTGAATGCATACCATGTGTGCTCTTTTGTGCATACATAGCGTATCTTGAACCACCTCCCTTCTACACCAAAGCTTTTGTTGCCATATGACCCATGACCCTGGAATCTAATATGTTATGTGTCCCTATTGCAACTAAGCCTTCTCCTTCACAGTTTCACACAACAGTCTCTCATGGCAGGACCCAGCATATGAAATAGTGCTGTCCACATATGGGGTTGTTATTTCCAATACAGTTAACCTAATAAAGATAATCTCTCACAGGCTTGCTCAAATGTTGATCTCCCAAATAATTCTATATCTGGTCAAATTTACAACTAGCATTAAGTATTATACAAATGCAATTATAAAAGTGACAGCAGATGTGAACATTTATAAACAGCTAATGGAGAGGGTGTGAATTCATATAAGCATTATAACTGGTATGTCTAAGTTGTGTTTACAGATTTAAATATATATGTTTATAAATGCATATATATGCTTTGTTTTATATATATGCATATATACATATATATGTACATATATTTGTATATGAAAGAGTGAAAGAGAGCGAAAGACCGTTGTCTATTTTGAGTTTATGTACAAATGATAGAACAATAGCAATGAGCTCATTAAACATATGCACAGTTTTGGATTCTAAATTTCCTCTGCCAACAAAGGAATTCCAAGAGCCTAGGGAGAGACAAAGAGCTCCATAGACGAAGTGCTTGCTATGTAAGTCTAGTCACTTGTATTCAAATTCCCAGTGCCAAAGGTGGGTGTGGTGGCAGGTATGCGCAACCTACCTCTGGGGTAAGGGAGATGACCAGATCTTGAGGTCTTCTTGCTGGATATCTGATCTAGCCCAAAGAGAAGTCTCTAACTTCAGTAAAAGATCATTTTTCAAGAGGCAATATGGAGAGCAGTGGAGCAAGACAGCAACCTCAAGCCTCTGTACAAGTATATTCATGGATGTGCATACATACACATGAAGGGAAGGGAAGGGAAGGCAGAGTGCAAGAGGAGTAATGATTCTTTGGATAAATGGCTAATTACAAACTTAATAACAGAAAAAAATGATCACCAATGATCTTGCTCTATGAATTGTAAAAAATGCTCTCACATAATGAGGTATGTGAGAAAGACATGATAGGATTGGGCAGTTTAATGCTTATCTTAGTGACCAAATATGAGACCATTTGAGAACCAAATTAAAAATCAATAGTAACATACACCAGTCTATTAATCAGTTTTCATTAATTCCATAATGATCTAAACCAACATGCAACTAGCTCTATCAACAAAGTAGATAAAATATAAACAAAGTAGAGGAAAGTTTCTTTTCTATGTCAGTAAATATAGAGGTAGTGACAGATACCATAGCACTAATTCTCAGTCATTACAGCTGTGGTCATGAATGTTGTAGAGCAGAGGAAAGAAGGCTGACAAAAATAAAAGCCTGGAGTAAACTACTGCAGTCCAAGGTTTTATTAGTTACAAAGGAGAAATCCAATCATTAGAAACATGGCTAGGCTCCTCACAAAGATAAGAACAGTATAAAAACTGAAGAATACCATCAGTCCTTGAATAGGTTCACTTAGAAAACGAACACAGTTCAAATTCTGTTTTTCTGTCAAGGAGATTTGGCCTCTGCCTCCTTACAGGGAAGGCTGAGACAGACTATGATTAAAGGCTGTCCTACATAAATGTGTGGAGTGTACTGTATTCTTAAACGTTGTCAAGAGAGCTAAAGAGATGGTTCAGGGATTAATAGTGCTTACTACTCTTCTGAGGACCCAATTTCTTTTCCCATCATGCATGTTAGGTGGCTTATAATGGCCTGTAACTCCTGCTCTATAAGATCTAATGTCTTCTTATGGCCACCAATGGATGTTCACATATGACATATACATATGCATAATAAAAATAACTAAGAATACAGTTTTTAAAATGTGAAGAATGTAAACTTTGAAGAAAGACTGTTTTGAACTAAAGGGGTACAGAGCATTAAATATACATAAATGATATCCTTTGTGGAAACATTAAAGGACATCCTGTTAAAACTGTAACAATTACATGGGGCACACTAGAGGATGTTGGTGTGACATAAAATTAATATCTTATTTGGAAGTCCATATGGTAGTGATATAAGTGACTAGGGTAAATACACACTGAAGGATTATGGAGTCATATAAGACATTGTATCTCAGATCTTCCTAAATGGCTAAATGATGAATGGCAATGATGAGAAATGGGAAGTAAAAAGAGGAAATGGGAAGTGTCAGAGATCCATATGCTCCAGGTAACATCATGAACTGAAGTTCTAAATTCCAGTGATCCAAAGTGTGGCTTTATTTGTAGTTGAAATCTTCTCAGATACTGTTATTAAAGACAGGTGATTAGGGTCACTCTTATCCTACTATGCCTGCCATCCTCATAAGACAAAATGTGGACATATAATTATGAATCAAAAAGCAAGAATGTGAAAAGGCTGGGAGAGGAAACTATTTACAACCCAAGGACACAGGAAGTAAATGGTCCATTCTCACAGCACTTGGCAAGAGTTAGCCCCACTTATACACTTCTGTCTTAGTTAAGGTTTCATTGTGATAAAGAGACACTGTGACAAAGGGAACTTTTGGAAGGGACTGCAGTTAATCTGGTCTGGCTTACAGGTTCAAATGTTCAGTCTATTATCATCAAGGCAGAAGCATGCCAATCTCTAGGCAGGTATAGCACTGGAGGAGCTGAGAGTTATAAATCTTGTTCCAAAGGCAAACAGGAAATAAATGGCTCCCAGGTAGTTGGAAGGAGGGTCTCAAATCCACCCCCACAGTTACACACTTCCTCTAATAAGGCCACACCTACATCAAAAAGACCACATTTCCTAACAGTGCTAATCCCTTGGCTAAGCATATTCAAACCACCATGTCTTCCTTCACCTTGATTTCAAAATCATGTCTACATTTAAGACACTTTTGGACTGTGAGAAAGTGTTTGTTGTTTATGTTATCTAATTACAGGTACTTTGTTATAGCAGGATAAAGAAATACAGATGTAGTAGCAGAAATTGAGGAAATGGTCAACCAATGACTGGCTGGCTCATCTTAAGGCCTATTCTATGAGAAAGAGAGCCAAACTTGACATTATTAATCATATTCTGATAAACTTGCAGACGGGATCTGAGCATAACTGCCTTCTGAGAGGCTTCACGCAGCATCTGATGGAAATATATTCAGAGACCCACAGCAAAACATTAGGCAGAGCTCAAGGAATCAAGAGTCAGAGAGGCCAAGGATTTCAAAAGAAAACCTATAGAATTAACTAACCTGGGTCCACAGGGACTGACAAAGAGTGAACTACCACGCAGAGAGCATGCATCTCTACATATATGAAGTAGATGTGTAGCCTGGTCTTCATGGTCTTTAGTTCCCTCTCATCTGGAATAGAGGATGTATCTGATTCTGCATCTACCTTTGGATCTCTTTTCTGTAATTGGGCTGTCTTGTCTAGCCTCAAGAGGAGATGTGCCTATTTTTATTATAGCTTGGTATTCCAAGGCATGTTGATAAACATGAGAGGCCTCCCCTTTTCTGAGGAGAAGGTGAGGGGGGCTGTGGAGGAGGGAAGATGAGGTACTAGGAAAAGAGGATGTAGGGAAGCTGTGATCTGGTTGTAAAGTAAATAAACAATTACTGAAAAAGAAATTAGCCTACCAAATGAAGGCTTGGGAGAATTCATTATTTCCTTGCAAATTTTCTGTGATCTTTAAAATATTGAGAAATGCAATACATTTTATAATATGCTATATACCTAGAATTAATCAGATAATAGATTTTAAGTGATTTTGCCGAAGAAATAAGACAAGCATATGTGGTAATATATACACTAAACAGCATAATTAGCATACACTAAATAGCATAAATAGGGTTAGGGTTAGGGCTAGGGTTAGAGTTAGAGTTAGGGTTAGGGTTAGGGTTAGGGTTAGGGTTAGGGCTATGGTTATGGTTAGGGTTAGGGTTAGGGTTAGGG
>JADRCD010190592.1:0-25495 GCA_019843815.1 Montemys delectorum
ATTCTTGTATTATAATTTTGAGCTCTTATTAAATTTGACTTTTCGGTGCCTATTTCTATGTTTGAAGTAAAGATAATAGAAACTAATTTGCATAGTAGGTAATAGGTAAAATAGAACACAACTGCATTTATTAAATGTCCATTATTTGCTGTGTCTCCTGGCTTGTTAGATACGTCCTTTTTTAAGGTATAGGGACTACCTGCAAGCTTCAGCACAGACCACAAGTTCTAGGAGGCTCTCTTCTGTAAGTTATATCATCTTTCAAGAAATAGCAGCCAAATGAAATTGGTTTATTATTTTTCTACTTTTCTTGAATGTGGTAAAAATGGCCATCTCTAAATACTAAAGTATTTAGTGTATCAAGCTGTATCATCTCATCTCACTTCGGTCATATGTTTCTTTACTATCCCCACCCCTTCTTGTTTGGGAGGCTGTGCACTCATGCTGCCAACCCTGGTCCTGAGTTCCTAGGCTCAAGTGCTTCTCTTACGTCCTCTTCCCATGTACCTGGGAATGCAGGGATGTACCACCCCTGCCCAGCTACCTACAGTTTCCTTGACTTCCCAAATGTGCCACCACAGCTTTGTACCACCCAGGTTCTCCTTAGCTGAATCATAACTCTTAGCATTATTGTTAATTTTTAAAGTATCTTTTTAACTTTTATTTACTCAGATCACTGAACACATAGTTCTTATCATTTTTATTAATATTTATAAACATTCCCATCAACTCAAAGTATAAATGTGATTTCTAAAACTTACATCAATTTTGGAAGGAAAATGTTTAAAATACATACATCCATGAACACTGCCTTACAGTAACACTGGATACTTTAAGATTTATTTGTTTTTATTTTATGTGTATGGGCGTTATGCCTACATGTATGTCTGTGCCACCTGCATTTAGTACCCATGGAGGCCAGAAGAGGGTGTAGGGTCCCCTAGGCTGGAATTACACCTAGGTACTAGGTGCTAACAGCCAGGTCCTCTGTAAAAACAGCCATGGCTTTGACCACTGACTCATCTCTCCAGCCTCCCGCCCCGCCAGTATATTAAATTTTTCTTGATGATGAATGGAGTACAGTGTGATTGAAGCTACAATTGCTGAAAGTGGCAGTTAATACTAATTTATGTGTCAACTTTGTTTAGTTATAGAATTATAGTTCCTATATTTATATATGGTATCAGTTAAAGGACAGCTATCTTAATAAATGGAAATATAAATATCTGTATGTATTAGTTATAGATTAAAATATTTGGTCATACAGAAAGTCGTGGGAAAACGTGCTAATGACAAATACCTCTGGTTACTATTACAGAAGAAGAAAATCACGTTACAGAACACATCAGATGGAATCAAGCATGCGTTCCAGACAGACAACAGCAAGACATGCCAGTACCTGCTACACCTGTGCTCCTCCCAGCATAAGTTCCAACTACAGATGAGGGCACGACAGAGCAACCAGGACGCCCAAGACATAGGTAAGGGGGCGCGGCCTGCTTCACACAGCCTGCACCAAGGCAATGCATGATTTCTACCACACAGCTTTAAAAGGAACTCAGAAAGTGTTTAGGATGAAACCTTGCAGAACATCCCTTTGTCTAACTTGAGTGTATAAAGTTGTCGAGCCCGCGTCCTCTTCACTGGAGAGCAGTGCTGCAGACGAGCATGGACTCTTCCACAGTGTGTAAAAGGGTTAACCATGCTGGAGGCTACAACTATGAAATGATAATATGCAGGGAGTCTTTAAATTATCCTGCCTCATGCATGTGAGTGTTTTGCCTGACTGTATACCGCGTGTGTGCAGGGCCCACAGAAGCCAGAAGAAAGAATCAGGTCCTCTGGAAGTGTAGTTACAGATGGTTGTGAACCATCCTGCATGCTGGGAATCAAACCTGGGTCGTATGGAAGGGCAGCTAGTGCTCTTCACTTCAGAGCCATCTTAACGGATGACACCACCGTGTGGGCTCTAGGATCGACATGACTCATAGGAGAAAGGCCTGAGCTCTGAGAGGTGACAGGTGTTCAGTGTGGGAAGGAGCATGGCAGACAGGGTCTAGGCAGGGCAACTGGTACCCCAGCAGTGAATCATCCCTGTCTGGAGGCTCTGGTAAGTAACCATAGCAACCAGGACAGTGGGTTTTCAGCTGCAAAAATAACCTCGCTCTAGACAGGAATCTCTCAGACATGGCTGAGATTTAGAGCTGGTTACACACAACCACATGTTGAGATTAAAGCGACTTGAAATTGCTTCTTTCTAGTAAATCCTTACAGACGTCAGTGGATCACTCTGAAGTATGTGAGTTCAAGTTTAGTAGCATACACGGGCGACCCATGTTCTGGATGCTTTTCTGGGACTTTCTCATTCTGAAGTCTTACAGAAAAGGGTTTTCCTATCACGTGGCCTAGGGGAAGATACTGTGAGTATGTGTTTCTCACCTCTCAGGATCAAAGTGGGGACCATGTGCCCCCCTAAGGGAAAGATTCTGGGGGCTTATGGGAACCTGCAAAATCACAGTCTTTGGAAGTTGAGTTCCCAGGATCTGCTTTTTAACCTAATTGCCTCATATATAATTGTAAAAATATGATAGCCATGATTTTTAGCAAATTACCTTTTATTTTCTTACTTTGCTAAAAATTGTATATGCTTTTATATAAGTACAGCAGGGTGCCAACCCTATTATAGCTATCAGCATTCCTGCTTGGATCAATGCTCAGTACAAACCGTGAACGATCGGACCTTTTAAATGTGATAGAGTGGGAGAATCAGAAGAGAAAAGTCTCAAGTTGAATCTTGCCCAGTATTTCACAGAAAGTACACCTTGGATCTTCCTGATCCAAATTTCTGGGGGCACCAAAAATGTTTCATATTTTTCAGCTTTTGAGAGGTTAGAATATCTGTAGACACATAAGGAGGTACGTGTAAAGGATGGGCCCTAACACTAAAGAGAATCTGCCTGTCTCATCTTCACGCTACACACGTGAGCCTGCAGGTCATTTTATATGCTCCGTTTTGTGTTCTGACTAAACTCCATCAAAGGAAGTCAAGCACTGAGCTTCTATTTGAAGTGTCTGTTCAGCACTCAAAGTTTCAGCTTAGAGGATTTTGGATTTTAGATTTTCACATTAGGGGAATGCTCAACTATAGTCATGCATGATTATCATCTAAAATTTCTTATGTTTAAACCAGACTGTTAGAGACTCAGCAATCTCAGTCATGCTTCAAAAGTTGTTTTCAGTTTGTAAATTAGTTTTTAGTCTGTAAATTACTGTTACAGTGATGGTCTATGTATCAGAGGGTGGTTACAAAGTAACATTCATACTTACAGAGCACTTTAAGTGTCTCCAGCAGACCAGGCTTGGCCAGATAGTGGATGGAAATGTGCTTGCCGCATATGTAAGGTCCTGGGTTCAATCCTCAGCAGTTTTTCATCAGTCCCTCTACTACTCACCAGCAATATGGTGCCGGGAAGAATCATGGTGGTAGCAGAAGCAGCAGACGCTACACTGGCACTGTGCTATATGCTTCTGTGCTATACACTGCATGCCATGCAGTAGGAGCGTGGTTGTGTATGAATGGCCTTAGGAAAGAAACTGAATTTTCAGAGTCTCATTTTCTTTCTCCACGAAAGCGAGCACTCTGCATATTTCATAAACTCAGTCCAGGTTTCAGATAGCTAGGTATCCCGAACTCATGGAGAAAACACTTGAGGATGGCATTGTTTGTGTACTTTCCCATATTTTATAAAAACTCCCAAAGGAATTATGCCCCAACTTTGAGTTGTATTAGAAGGAGCCATGTAGTTACCTACCCGAATGAAACAAATGGAAATTACTAGCACAGGAGGTTGGTGGACTAACACATATGTGTCATCTGTTAATACTGAAGAATGTTAATTCTTTAAAAACCCTGGAGCTGTTAAGTCCCAGTTTTACTAGTAAGGAAATGGGTTCCGAGTAGAAACTGCCTCCTGTAATTAGATGGCAGAGTAATTAGATGGCAGAGTCCAGTGTAGGGTGCAACCTTGGTCTCCTCATGGCTAGCCGTGCTGCTCCTGTTTCAAGAGTTTACATATGGCTGATTTTCATGGAATGAAGAAACAAATCATTTATTGAGCACTATACTATTGGGTAGCAAGTACTAAGGAATAATAATAGATTACGTCTATTCTCAGAGTAGCCTACAGGAACGTCAACAACATGAGGAAGTGCAGAGTGCTGAGGGACTGAGCAGAGGCAGAGCAGAGGCAGTCCGCATTAGGAGGGACAGGTCGCAAGCTTCATGTGCAGCTACAAGGCTGCAAGCTTCAGTCTGAAGCACAGCACTGGTGTTAGGCTCCGGCTCCTATTGTCTTAGCTGTTGGTCCATGCTGACGTATGTTCCAGCAGAAGGCAGTGGGATGGATGAGATCAGCAATGGCTACACTCACTGTGAGCATTTGAAAGGGACTGTCCTTGCCATGTTTAGGAGACAAAACTTAACTGAACTAGTCACCACTATTGCTGCCATCTTTGGTGTTTGCCATCTTTGAACTGATTGTTTTCTTCTTAGATTAAAGAATCTTCTTATAGTAAAAGAGAATAGAATACAAACAATGTTAACCGCTCTAATAAAACCCACATGCTAAGTTTAAGATGATTGCGAATTCTGTGGTATGAATGAAGATCTTGAATTCTGTTTCCATCATGGACAAGGACCACTATCCCTGGTAATAGTGAGGTGTGGTAACTCAAGGCTCATTTTGATGCATGAACATTAAAATCATAATGCTTTTCTACCCACTCATTGTCTACTTAAAATTAAATACTCTTCATCTTGTAGGCATTAGAGGATAAGAGAGATGACATCTAAGTCATCTGTCTGACACGCCATCACACCTCACTACAGACAGAGTGCACCCTACCCTGTAGTCACCATGGGGCTTGGAGAGCCTAACTCACAAACAGCAGATCATCTGAAGCTCTGCTGCTTACTCATCTGCGTGTGATCCAATGGTTTCGCTAAGAGCGTCAAATGTCAGATACCGCTGCAATGATGGGGAAGAACCTACACGTTTTCTAAACTCAACTCCTAAAAGCAGGCTTTTGGTCATCATTGATTAGTGAGCAGACATTAAATATAGACACTTCTGTGTTTATAGATGAAAAAGGGAAGGCTGGGGTTCTTTGACTGTCCTCATTGATTTGGAAGATGGGGTTGGCATAGCGGTGAAGTAACGTGAGAACTCATCCTAAAGGCTCATCCCAGCATTGCTGAGCTTCAGCTTGTATGGCGTACAGTTGTGGCAGTTCTCATTCATAGATCCTCTGTGTATTCACAGAGGGCTACACCATCTTCTCAGTCTGCACTAAGCTTTTAAAAATACAACAGTGATGAAGGACTTCTCTGGGCAAAGCTCTCATCCATGGAGCTGCTTCCAGACACGGCAACTCGTCTGCTCTCCTCTCCCCTCCTCTCATTCTTAGTTTGCTGGTATTTTAGCAAAGAGACTATGAGTGTTAAATGTCCCCTGTAATTGTGAAAAGCCATAAGGGATTTGGGTGTGCCGGCCTAAATCACAGACGTCACAGGATGAAGGAGAGTTCATAGGTAAAGCAGGAAATGCTTAGGCTTAGGCTGGTGAAAGCTCAGAGGATGGAGAGATGTGTGAAAGCAGAACCGTTAACTCTTTCTGAAACCCTCAGTTGCCAACTTACAGCTACCGGCTAATGCTTACAACCTGCATGCTATATCTCACCTATTAAAATAACTCTTCTCACAAAGGTGTTTCCATCATGTAAAGCAATCCTATTTCCTTGTAGAGAGAGCTTCGTTTAGGAGCCTGAACCTGCAAGCAGAGTCTGTTAGAGGATTTAATATGGGCCGCGCAATCAGCACGGGCAGTCTGGCCAGCAGCACCTTCAACAAACTTGCCGTCCGACCCCTGTCAGTTCAAGCTGAGATTCTGAAGAGGCTGTCCAGCTCAGAGTGGTCGCTTTACCAGCCACTGCAAAACAGTTCAAAAGAGAAGAATGACAAAGCTTCCTGGGAGGAAAAGCCTAGAGGGATGAGCAAATCGTATCACGATCTCAGTCAGGCCTCTCTCTGTCCTCATCGGAAACAGGTCATTAACATGGAGTCCCTCCCACAAGCCTTTGCGGAGCTGGTGGGAAAACCATTGTACCCGATGGCAAGACCTGACACAGAGTCACTGGCAGGACTCCCAAAGCTTAATAAGTAAGAGCACGACTGACTAACCCAAAGTAGATCCTTTTAAATCCCTCCTGTCATGCATTTGTTTTTGTTTAGACGTTTTCTTAATTTCACCGTATTCTTTTTGCATTGACACTCCCCCCCCGCCTTCCTCTTCCCTCTGTAGTTCAAAGTCTGTTGCCAGTTTAAATAGAAGCCCCGAAAGGAGGAGCCATGAATCAGACTCATCCATTGAAGACCCTGGCCAAGCATATGTTGTAGGTCAGCACTGCCAAGCTTTCCTCTTTTTTCTCCCATAGCTCATGCACTAGTGAAGCAAGCAGAGCCTTGCTAACTGCCAATCTGTTGCTGCGGATTCTGTCTTCTCACTCAGACTGCGAATGCCCAAAATGCCTCAAGTAAAAATCTGAGAGAATTTGGGACTGCTTCATGCCAGCACTCCTTAAGTTGCTCTTGGCTGGGGAGGCGAGGAGCGTCCTAGAGAGCGCCAGGGCCTCGCACGCATGCAGCGCTGCTGTCCCTTGGCCAGTTCACACGAGCCTCTGGGAGTGGGCTCTCATAGTGCCGTGCTTGCTTTTTGAAGGATAAAGTAGGTTTCTTTTAGTTTAAAATCAGCTTAATGGCCTCCAAAACCTTAGGTAACTTTATGCAAACCTCTGTGGTGGACAGTTGGCAATTTTTAATTGGCTTAACTATATTTTAGATTTTACCTACTTGTTACTTGGGGCCTTTTAATTACCTTAGATTTTGAAATTGTGTGACTCTGAGTGCAGTGCAGTGGTGTACTCCTGTAATTGCAGCATAAGAGACTGAGGCCAGAAGATTGTGAGTTCAAGACCAAGATAGCAAGACCCTGTCCCCATTAACGGGATGGAGGCTGTTTCTATGAAAGGGTATATCCACGTTTGTTGCATAATCTGAACAGCTGAAGGGACAGGGAGAAACAGGACCCCGCCTATTGTGTCATTTTTCTCCTTAGAAGCAAAGTTGAGCCCTAATTGTCTAAAGCCCTAATTACTTTTCATTTTGTGGTTTGATAGGAGATGTATAAAATAAAGGAAGTCACATGAGAAGTCTACACAGTAGTTGATAGGTATTTGTCGCATGCTGCACGACTTTGTGAATGGGGGCACTGACATCTTTCAGAGATTATGCCATCATCAATTAAAATAGAATCAGTGGCAAAGACTGGAGCAGTTACAAGGCACAATTTTATCCCCTAGGCTTACCTTATATCGAAAAATAGAGTAAGAGCATTTCAGGAAATTATTTTCACATTATGCTTCCATATAATGAGGTCTCACGAGTGGTAAGCCTATGCCATCAGGACGGCTTTGGTGTACGTGAAGGTCTCTGATACCTCAGTCAGGGAGTTAAGAAGCCTGGGTAGCCTGCTCTGGGAGGGCATGACATATAGTCCCAGCACCTGTGAGGTGGAGGCAGAGGGCCGAGAGTTTAAGGCTATATAGTGGCTTTGAAGCTAGCCTAGGCTAGCCCTGTCTCAAAAAAGAAAAAGCAGAGTAGAGACTCAGAGATAAAGTGAACCTATAAGATCTACTTAATTTTCTGTATTAATTTTTCTTTATCCATTCTCATTATTTTCTTTTAACATTGTACAACTCATCTCATTATGAATGTTTCACATTTGATGTATCAAACTGTCATTGTCAGAAATAGCACATTCGAGTTTAAATTTATGGGCCTAAACAAGTAAATATGCTTAATTACTATTTGAAAATAGTAAGTATGGTAAGACATTTCTCTCAGTGCAAATCAAGGAAAACAATGCTGCCTTAATGTTTCGTTGATTTTTGTGAATTTTTCAGAAAAAAAATTACTTCTATAGTTTCTAGCCACTTGATAAAATGTCTAATAATTTAATTTACACCACAGGAATGAGTTTGCCTAGTTCTGGAAAATCTTCATCCCAAGTCCCCTTTAAAGACAATGGTAGGTGTACAAGCTGTTCTCCCTGATTTCCATCATACCCTGTCTATTCTTGTTCCCTATGTAATGATCTGGACGTAAGTGTGGGGATTGTCCCATGCCAAGGAGGGCGTGGTGTTCTTCCACATCATGGCAGTGTGCTGGCACCTGTGGTTTTGCTACTGCTAATAAAGGAAATGAATGAGAGGTTAGGAGAGGACATTGCTGGGAGGCTAAGATGGTAGTCAGGGGAAAGTCTTGAGGTAATTCAAAGGGGGTGCTTGAGCTAATTTTGTTGTTGTTGTTTCAAATACCAAAGGAGTATCCTCAAGGGCCTCACAGAGGAGGATTTTCTCACAGTAAAGGAGATGAGCATTTTAGATTAAGAGCACAGTTTGATTAGAGACATGGAAACATATGCAGAACTAATACCAAGAGTGTTGGTGCATAAGCTCGTGGGGCCCAGTGAGGTCAGGGGACACGGGAGTGTTGGTACATAAGCTCGTGGGGCAGCGTGAGGTCAGGGGACACCTTGGGAGCAGTTTTGAGTCTTACCCTGAGTATTAGAACTGAAGACTTTAAACATAAATCTTTTCCACTTAGACCCCAAGAAACAAAGCTAGAGGGGGAAACCATGTGTGGACAGTGCTTCAGTCGGTACTCAGATTTTTTTTATAATTTAAAGAATGTTTACATCTTATTTAATCTTTCTAACAGCTTTATGGGAAGAAAAAAATATTCCATAAGTATCATCTACCTATACATTACTTTGTTCCAAGTCTTACCCTTAAATCCTGAAAGCTGAATTAATAAAAAGCCTGATGACAATGAAGATTTACAATGAAAGTCATTGGCTGGAGAGACAGCTCAGTGGTTAGAGCACTTGCTCTTGCAGAGGACCTGGATTTTGTCTCCAGCACCCCCATGGTGGCTCACAAAGGCCTGTATTTCCAACTCCAGGGGATCTGATGCCCTTTTCTGGGCTCTTTGGGCACCTGTACTCTCATACAAATACCTACAGAGAGATAGGCACACATACACATAATACAAAATAATAAATAATGAATAAATACAAAATAATAAATAAATTGTGAAATTGAACCATATAGAAGGGATGCTGTCAAGTGAGGTTGGACCATATGGAATTGTGCTTTGGTGGCCAAAACTTCCAGCCCCCATGTACTCACATGTTTCATTCTCCCATAGAAATTAACATGCCAGTTACTCAAGAGAATAAAGTGTGTGTTGGAGATAGTTGATTCCAGAGACTATAGATGCTGTCTTCAGTACTCATGGGGAATGAAGAAGGGGCGTGGGTTGTTTGTATTTCCCTTCCCCATTATCAATCCTCAAAAAAACTGAAGCTGTAGCTATCGTAAGAGTCCAACCATATAAGCATATGCGTGGGCTGGGTCAGGGCGCAACATGCTGACAATCAGGCTTCTTACCTGGACTGAGTTTTGGTGTCTGTACAGCTTGTGTAATATCATTTTACCATGTCCACAGTGGTAGTAATATGCATTAACAGTCCTCAAGGGCTTGCTGCCCCCTCCCAGCATCCTAAGACTTCAGCTGACTCCTCCTGCAGACTCCTGTCTGCTGGGCACTGAAGCTATGTCGTTTTCACAAATGAGAAAGTAGTGATGAGCTCTGCAGAGCAAGACTGCAGCAGAGCAGCGGAGCTATGATCTGAATGCAGAGTCTGAAAGACCAAGCCCCGGACCGCTCTAGCACAATATAGTAAACGAGCTAAGCCTTGGGAAGGGTTGCTAATAATTGCTTCATGAAGATAGCATACACGTGTTTTCAGTTAAATTCTCATAGACAAGAATGTGAACTTGCACCAACTATCCCTGAACTGTATGAACTTTCCCCCTTTACATCTCTAGAACCCTGTCCTCTCTAGCTAGTCACCTGGCCATGGTGGGATTCAGCCTTTACACTTCCTTCTGAACCTGCCCATCCAAAGGGGATTAAAACTCTATTGAGAATTAAAATTTCTGCTGGCGGTGGTGGTCCACACCCTGAATCCCAGCATTTGGGAGGCAGAGGCAGGTAGCTTTCTATGAGTTTGAGGCCAGCTTGATCTATAGAGCAAGTTCCAAGAGGACCACACCACACAGAGAAACCCAGTCTCAGAAAAAGAAAAAGAAGAAAGAAAAAACAAAAAACAAGAAACCCCAGCAAAAATAAAGAAAAGAAATAACTCTGGTTCAGAGTAACATAGTACAGGCCCTGAAATTAACTTTATTTAATTTCATGGTAATTATCATGGCCAATGCTAAGTAATATAGTGTTCAAGAATAAATAAAATCTTACAATATACCGTGTTCAGCCTGACATCAAGGACAACTGTAATGTTGAAAGCTATTCTTCCTGTTAGGTTCAGTTAGAATATTTGCAAAGCTGAAGGTTAAAATCAAAATCAGTCCAAAGTTAGCATAAAAACTGAGCAGACAGAAAAACTCGATAGATGCATAAGATGTAAACTGAGGGGACACAGGACCATTTAACTCAGTGTGGATAACCTCTTCTCCATACCACGTCTTTCCAGGCTGTGGAGTATGTGCATGCCAGTGTGATCCAGTGTGTGGTCTCAACTGCCTTAACTAAGATGTGGTATGCTGACACAAATTTAAAAATGGATTTCTCTATCGTAGCGGATAGCAGGTTAAGTAGTATAACAGCTGGTGTCATTGTGCACACCGTGAATCCCAGGACGTGCAAGGAGGCAGAAGCAGGCAGATCTCTGAGTTGAGTGCAGCCCGGACTAGGGATCTGGAGCCCAGCTAAGGCTATATAGTAAGATCCTATCTCAGAACAAACAAAAAGTGGCATAACAGTGAAAGCACCTGCTTGTACACCAGTATGGTGCCACTGGCCCGTTAGCCCCGCTTCTCCCCTGGAGCGATGCCACCCACAGCATCTTTTCACCCAGGCTTCCCTTCATAAGCCTGAGGCTGCCCAGTGTGGGCTCAGGCATAGTCTGTAACTCAGAGAAAGCATGTGCCTTGCTTAAAAAGTAGTTGAAATACTATTTACTTAGTAAACCCCTGCCCTGTTTCCTTGAAGATGTCATCTGCAGGTTAGCTTTTGGCCTTGTCGGAGGAAAACAAGGTTTCTAGGTAAAGGACTCACTCCATCCCTACCAAGCAAGCATGCTATCTGAAGACCACACAGCATCTCCAGGAACTCCTGGGAGACAAGCAGGTCCTAGTCAGGAGGCCTCACGCACAGTCCCGTCACCTCTCCCACATACATGTGACTGGGTAGAACACAGTCTCACTTTGGGTAAAGAACTGGACATTTCAAGTTAAAGTTTCTTTCTTCCTTCCAAGTAGTTGTAATTGCTGTAGTATGGTACATATTAATAGGAAAAGAGAATTATTGTAAGGCTCTTGGAATAAGTCCTCCTAATATTTATGTACTTAAATATAGTTAAATGGCCTCAGAAATGTCTTCATAATTAAGTCTCTACCTAACAGAAATTCTCCAACTCCAATTCTATCCCTTGAAAACAACTATAGACAGATAACCTGACGTTTGCATGGATGCTCCCTCAGGAACTACTCCCGATTAAGAAAAAAAATACAAGTAAAAAAGTGTTCTGAGCACCTGCTGTGTGCAGAGAACTGAGGAAAGACACTCAGCTCGTGTGTATGCCGAAGTGCCTGCATGTGATCCTGCTGGCTGTCCTGATCTGTCCATGCAGACACCACGAGAAAGGGGAAGGTGGCAGAGCCTCCTTCTGATCCATACTTCAGCTCCTGCTAGCCAGCCTGCTCTTTCACCTCCAGGCGTCTCCCACCTCGCCTCCTCAGACCCTCTGACTCGGGACAGAGCAGTCATTTGGTGCATCCTGCGGCACTTCCTGGGAACGCTCTGTAGACCTGACACCTGCTTTGGGAATGCACCATTTGATTGACTTTTTTCCCTTTTATTATCAACACGGGTGTTTTTCTGACAGTAGCAGCAGCAGTCTGGCACCATCCCACTTGCTGTCCTAGCAACGCTCATAGCCATAGCCAGTGCCTTGTTTTATTTCCCCCCAAAGCGCCTAATGATAAACGCCGACAGGAGCGCTCCTCAGCAGTCAGTAGACAGTATGACTGTAGAGTGACTGAATGGAAGAGTTAAGTATTGAAGTCGTAGTCAGGAACCTTTGAGTGAGCAAGCTATGTGGCTTCTAGTTAGGGAAAGTGTGTGCATGCATGCACACAAACACACACGCACTCACAAACACAAACACTCATACATGCGCACACACACTTCTAGCCAGATGAGTGCTATGAAGGCTTAATCCTGTTAAGCCTATTAGAAGTAGAAATGAAGAAACTTGTCTTCTTACTCTTTGAAAGAAGCCTCGTGTCCTCTCACAGACACCTCACAAGACCATTCATAAAACTGAAGAGAGCAGAAAGACTGAACCAGGTGGGCCTTTTCTTGACAACTGTGAGCCGAGTTTCCATTCACAACCTAGCCAGGTTAAATGCCTTTCTATTCTTAAGCTACACCCAACAGGAGAGGAACCACATTTCCACGTTGCCTAATTTTTATTTTATTTTATCCTGTCCTTACTGATGGGGAATCTGATTTTCTACTAACTGCATGCATTTGGACTCCCCAAGTACTATGGGGCAACGAATTTCATCAGTCTCTAAATCCCCAAATCCCTATGCCCTAAGAGTTTAAATCTGAAACTTGTAGCGAGGGCGGGGATGGGGGGAGAGAAGTTCCAAGCCACTGTTACCATTTAATTGCTTTGCAGTACACTTTGATTATATCTGCCTTTTTTCCTAGCCACCTTCATTAAATACTTTTTAAATTTCAGTTATTAATGTGGCCTTACTTTTGTTTGCTTTATTTTTTATGTGTCCTCTTCTGTATTGTTTTATGTTTATTCGTGATGAAAACTAAAGCTCACTGCCTATTTCAGGAAGAAAGAGTTGAGAATGTGTAGATAATGTTATAAAAGAAGCTCATGGAACAGCCAGTGCACTTTTCTTAGTACTGGCTGTTTTAGATGGAGCCTCAAACGTTATCCAGTGATGTTGTGTATAATTTCACCAAAACGTCGTTAGCGATAGCACATTACTACTACTGTTATGGATTACCAATGAGCTCTAGTTCCAGAAGAGCGCATGAGCTACAGAGAGTGTCTAATTTGTACTAAGATGGCCCTTACAACACAAGGCTAGGTTCACTGCTCATAGGAAATAAAGGTTATTGTTTCCTTGGGGTAAAAGACCTTATTTCCAGGGGTTGAGTTGTACTTTGTATTACTGAGGCCTCACTACTAGCATATTAGCACGAATAGACGTCCATGCATGCTCTTAAATGTTGAAACATATAGCCAAAAAAAAAAGGGTCTGCACTGAGAGGGGTCCTGGTTATTAGAAGAATGTGTATGGAAGTTTAAGGAAACTGGTTTGTGCTTTAGTGAAGCCAGAATATCTGGGTTTTGTGTTTTGGATTTGTTTGTTTTTTCAAAAAGCATCAATGTGGTTAAGAACAATATAGACTTACATTTGAAATTTTAATTTATAAAAATAGCTGAGTGTTGAAACGCACCTCCATGACCACCTTAATATACAGACCAGTCAGCATTAACGACTCATTTGTGTATGCAAATGCCTGTGTGTGTCTGCATTCATGTGTCTGTGTATGTGTGTGTGTGTGTGTGTGTGTGTGTGTGTGTGTCTATGTGCTCAAATTGTTGAATGTAGCAATTTCTTGAGTACTGTAACAATTAAGTGTTTTATTTACTGGTTTAATTAAGGTCTTTGGAAATGATAAAAAAATCAAAATCAAGGAGAAAAAGCAAATTGTAGCTCAGATGTTGAAATTGATTTAACTAATTGAGTTAACTTCCCTGAATTAAGTATTTTTTAGTCATTATTCTGGATGGTGAACACCAGCTCGGAGACTGGGAAAGCTGAGCTGTTTGTGTTTGAAGTCTTTGGAGTATAGCTGTGCTGGACAAGTTGTTATTTTATATGAAGTCCACACGAGCAGTAGGATTTTAAAAGCTAAAGCCAGTTTATTTTATTACTATTTTATTCAGGAACTTACTAATAATATTTTACTAATTTATAAATAATATGTCAAACATAGTGGAAGGAAACTTCTCTTTTTCTCTTATGAGTCTGAGTGTTTTACCTGCATGTCTGTTGGTACAGCACATGCATGCAGTGCCCCCAACAGCTGCTGCACGGGTGCTCGACTGAAGCCAAGTTCTCTGCAAGAGCAACACCGCTTTTTACTATCACTTTATCTGCCACCCCACCCCCACCCCAGGCCCTGAGAGAAAACTTAAATGTATAATTGTCAAATTGAAGCAATCCACTATGATGCAACAGAAAGATGGAATCAGAAAACCTGTATCTGACAGTTCAGTGCCCTGTTGGCAGCCGACTGTTAGCATGGCTCACACCATTAGTGCCTGTGCTCTATTAATATTTATGCTACTTTTTAAATTAGAGCAAGTCAGTAATCTAAATGCCTAAATCTGTTATGTTTGTTTGTTTGTTTGTTTTTACTGCAAACTCTTAATAGATACACTGCGCAAAAGATGGAGCATCGTTTCTTCAGCAGAAAGGGAGATCACACTAGTGAACCTGAAGAAAGATCCAAAGCATGGCTTAGGTGAGTCACCATGAGAGTCACAGGAGAAAGGGGGGGCAGCACTCAGACCATCACTCAGCCAAGACTCGGACACTAGGGCAGCTGCCCGTCACCTTCCCCTCCTGGTGTGTGTTTACGTCCTGGCTAGTATACAAACCCACAAGTCTCACTGTGCCATTTGCAGACACATGCACCTCTGTTCTGTGCTGCTGCTCACCCTCCCCTGCCCTTACCTTTCTCTGTCTCCTGGGCATGAACTCTCACCAATATGCTGACTGTCCACTCCAGTCCACCATTCTCCACCCCATCATCAAATGCTAAGGATATACACTGAACAGGTGGTCCCGTCTCCCATATTAATCATTTTATCTAAGTATCTATATTTGTTTCAAGCAGACAAATCATGGAATCATCGAAAGAATCAGTACCATTAAAGTCTCTTTTTAATGTGCTATCTTACAGGATTTCAAATTATCGGTGGGGAAACAATGGGAAGACTGGATCTAGGAGTGTTTATCAGTGCAGTTACCCCTGGAGGACCTGCTGATCTGGATGGCTGCTTAAAGCCTGGTACTTGATATTTGGATAATTTCCCATGTGCTTTCTAATGGATAAATTTGCACACAGGACAAAATGTAGACAATGCAGTAATAATAATAATAATAATAATAATAATAATAATAATAGTGAGAAAGGGTGGAGTTTCTGAGATTTGATGTACACTGGATGGTGTATTTTCCAGGAGACCGTTTGATATCTGTGAACAGTGTGAGTCTGGAAGGGGTCAGTCACCATGCTGCAGTGGACATTCTGCAGAACGCACCTGAAGATGTGACACTCGTCATCTCCCAGCCAAAAGAAAAACTGTCCAAAGGTAATAAGTGCCCCGATGCATTAGCCCAATTAGGATTGAAGCTGTTCCCTTCCTCCCCCACGGTTTGTCGTACACCGCTTTACTTGCTGTAACTTATGCATCTGTGTAGCATTTGCGCCTTCAGCAATATGAACAAAACTGAATTTAGTCGTGTAAAATTGAGGTCACTTATATTCTGATATCTTGGTATGTCCCCTCTCTTCTTACTCCTCTCAGAATTAGAAGAATTAGACCTTTTTATTATTACCAATGTTGTTATATAACACTTACCTGTCCAAATGTCAAATTTTCTGAAAAGGAAAATATAAACCAGAAATTTGATGAAAGCAAAAACATCATGTTTTTGCTGCTTTAAAAAAAAAAAAAAAAAAAACATAAAATAAAAACTAAAAACACAATAGCCTGCCTCCTCCTGCCTGCCTTCCTCACACAGAATCACTGAGGACTGACAAAGACACACAATCCAGAGCTCTCAGCCTGTGTGTGGTAAACAGCACCAGTACTCAGGCACAGTCTGCAGCAGTCTCCACCACCCAGACCTACCACCTTGACCGAATGCCCTGAGCACATGAAGTCTAACTGTGCTCAGAGAGCACATGATGAAATAAGTTATGTGATCAGTACATTTTAGGTACATATTAAGAACTTAAAATGTCCATTTTCACTGTCATTATTAATTATAGTTCTCAAAGATAGCACAGTGCTAGGGACTGTGTAAGTGACTTTAGTCCTTGAGCTATTGGAAATGTGTTAAAGAATTTAACATTAGAACTGGTGTTGGGTACATACCTGTTATCCCACCATCAGAGAGGATGAAGCAGGAGAATTGTCACAGGCTTGAGGCCATTTTAGGCCACATAACAGTTATCAAGCCATCCAGGGCTACATTGCAAGACCGTATCTCAGTGAACTGGGGAAAAAAAAAAAAACCTAACAATTCATTGAAAAATAAGACAGTAAATTTCAGGTACAGTTTAGATGCTGGGATAAAAGTTGCAAAACCAAACCTTCCTGTGCTGTGCTATGGCATAAAGTTTCTTACATTTTGCACCATTTGTCTAGGGGTTTATTCTTGTATTCATTAACTATTAAACAGGAGCATATGCATATATATTCATATATATCATGCATTTTTATAAATGTCTCATAAGCACGTGTGTATTATAAACCCTGCACCCTCCAGCACACACTTAAACCTACTCATTCTACATGACGGTTGCACCAGTTGGAAATTGGTAGCATGCCTCTGAGTTTCAAGGTGCCAAGATTGCTTTCAGTTTAAAGTCACATTATTCTCTACTGCTTTAGAAAGGAAAATATGTGAATTCAAAGTAAATTCATTCCCCTCACTCCTTTAAAGGATTTTAATTTTCTTCTAATAGATGTTCTACAGAAAATGAAATCATTTGTTCAGATTTTTATTGCATATGTAGAATGTACAAAATACAAAGCCCATGCCTTCATGGAAATTAAGCTTTTAGCAGAGGAGATAATTATTAAACACCCAATGAGAAAATGTTTGGTTATAGTTGTGCTATGAGAGGTTAGGATGATAAAACATCTCGTGATGGAAGAATGTTACCTTAGATGTTGACCAGAGAAGGATGTTATGTTTTGTTTTCCAAAATTGAAATGTGATTATGTAATTTTTTTCTTCAGGAAACTAGATTAATTTTATCATTCCATAGTGTTACTTTATTTGTTTTGTTTTGTTTTTTTCGAGACAGGGTTTCTCTGTGTAGCCCTGGCTGTCCTGGAACTCACTCTGTAGATCAGCATAGTGTTACTTTAAAAAAGACAAAACTCAAACAAGCCAGAAGTGTGTGCACTCCGAGCTTCCACTCTCAATTACATCACTAAAGAGAGGGGGATTTGTGTTGGTCCATTTGGTGTTGGGTATAACAGAATACTCCCACCAAGTTATATCTATGGTACAGTAATACCCCCACCCAGTTATTTATGTAGGGGAGTTTTTTAAGACGGTCTCACTTTGTGGCCCATGTTGGCCTAGAATTCACTATGTAACATTGTAGGCATAAATTTCTTTGCAACCTACTTTTAGTAAGGATTCAACTTCTCCTCTAGCCCACCACCCAGCAGAAGTAGTGGAAAGGAAAAGCTATTAGGATATGGGGGAAGTGGACCTGTTCAGCAATAGTTCTTTGAGGGCGACCTTGATCTTCTTGGGCAACAGTTCAGTCCTGTAGCCAACACCAAATAAGACTCAGCAGCTGCAGTCCAGTCCTCTAGGAAGGCAGACACCAGGCAGCTGTAGTTCAAGCCTGAAGAAACCACCAGGCTAGCCAAACAGCCTGAGACAAGGCCATAGAAGTGACAAGCTGCTGCAGGAACCTCAGGAGAAATTCCTGGGCGAGTTTCTCTCAATGGTGGAGTTATCACAAGCTGAGCTCAATGCTATGTAAGGTGAACCAATGCATGTGTGTCATTAGAGAAGAATAAGAAGGCGGAGCAAACCAAACCAAGGTGCAACGCTTCCCCAGTCTGTGGGGTCATATTTATACTTCTTCATCATGGGTCCTTTCACATGTTTGCTATATCCAAACATCTTTTCACCTATGTCTGCTTCAGCAAAACATTCTTTCATGTATTTGTTTTAGCAAGACATCCTTTCATCTGTGTGCCCTAGCAGAGCATCATTTGACATAACTAACTTTATGAAGAACTAGACATTTCCAACTCACAACGTAGGCTGGCCTGAAACAGCCATCCTCCTCCTGCTTAGGCTCCTGATTCTGCCATTACAGGCATGCACTGCCATGCTAGGCATAAGGATGGATAATCTAAAGAACAGAGTTATTTCCTACAGCTGTGGAAACCAGGAACTGAAGGTCAAGAGACTCTGTTGTGTGGGGAATGTCTTGCTAAGGCATCCCATGGCAGAGCTTGTGCACAGCACACACCCTGACATCACCTGCTGTAACCCATTCTTGAGAGCAGAGCCTCCTTGTCATGACACCTCCATCATGAGCTGCAGCAGTCCCCTGAACATGCACTTCAAAGGAACATTCTTATTATAGCAGCACGCTCGCTCACGCTCGCCCTCTCCCTCTTCCTCTCTCTCTCTCTCTCTCTCTCTCTCTCTCTCTCTCTCTCTCTCTCCCCCTCCTTCCTTCCCTCCCTCCCTCCCTCCCTCTCTCTCTCAGCCAAATAGGGGGAGAGAAGAACCTTAGAATTAAACTGCATGTTCTTGAGAAATATAAAGATATCTTATCATAGACTTATTTCTAACATTGTTTAGATTCTTGTCCTTGTGTTTTATCTTTGTTCCTGAGAAGTTTGATCTTTTTTTCACTGATTGTTTTTACTGTCATTTCTGTTCACTATTCTTTGACTCTTTTACCCTTGGTGTCAGTACATAGAAACTGTAATACTTTTATAAATCACATCTGCAATTCTCACACGTGACTTTGTACAGACTTAGTAAGGATTTAGAGAAGTCCCTTCCTTACTTGGAGTCCAGAACATACAAGCTGTCTGGGCTGCGGTTCTGTGGGAAAGACACAATTTACATTCACAAGGCCCTAGGTTTGAATCCCAATGCCCTCAAAAATAAATAAAATGAAATGGAACAAAAAGACAAGGCTTTTTGCCAAGATAGTACAAAGCAAGCATAGATATAAATAGGACCAAATGCCTAGGGATGCAGCTCAGGGGTAGCATGATTAGTCCAAATGTGTAAGACCCTGGGTTCAGTCCAGCTCTGCAATCAATCAATTTAATGAACAGATTAATAATTTTAAAGACTCAAAGAAACTGTAAGTTATCTCAGAAACCAGGAAAATCTTCAGAAAGGAAAATGGAGATGGAACCAAGGGCATCTTGCATAAGGGTTTAAACCGGAGCGCTGTGAGGAGACAGAAACAGAAGAAGCTCGCAGCCTGTTCGCATGCTGTGAATGCGACTTCATCGTAAAGTCTTCCCGCCTATCTTCATAAGATCTCGTGCGTGCTTGTGTGTGTGTGTGTGTGTGTGTGTGTGTGTGCGTGCATGCTTGTGTGTGTGTGTGCTTGCCTGCGTGTGTGTGTGTGTGTGCATGCTTGTGTGTGTGCGTGCTTGTGTGTGTGTGTGTGTGCATGCTTGTGTGTGTGTGCGTGCTTGTGTGTATGTGTGCTTGCCTGTGTGTGTGTGTGTGTGTGCTTGCGTGTGTGTGTGTGTGTGTGTGTGTGCATGCTTGTGTGTGTGTGTGCACGTGCTTGTGTGTGTGAACTTATGTGCTTATGTGTGTGTGTGTTTACAGGCATGTATGTCATTGACTTACTCTTCTCACTTTGGATCTTAACTTTTAGTGCCTTCTACTCCTGTTCATTTTGCCAATGGGATGAAAAGCTACACGAAGAAACCATCCTACATGCAGGACAATGCTACCAACCTGTCAGAGGACCAGCCCTGGCCACGGGGCACTCTGCGGCACATCCCAGAGAGTCTCTTTGGGCTCTCTGAGGGCCTTCGGGAAGGAAGCCTCAGTTCCCAGGATTCCAGGACTGAAAGTGCCAGCTTGTCCCAGAGCCAAGTCAATGGTTTCTTTGCCAGCCACTTAAGCGACCGAGGCTGGCAGGAACCACAGCACGGCAGCCCATCACCATCTGTGACATGCAAGGTCACCGAGAAGACCTCGGACAGTAACCAAAGCAAGGCCAGGCGGCCGGGCATCTCTGATGTGATTGAGCACCCTGACTGTGCTGACTCCGACACAGACGGATCCACTTACACCAGCAGTCAAGACCATCAAGCGCCAAAACAGGCATGGTTTAATTTTAATCCTTTGGGGAGGGCCACTGTGTTTTCATTTAACAGAGCAGAAAAATGGCAAATCTGTTAGAGAGTGGTGTGACCTAAAGGATGCTCATGTGGCTCTGGAAAGGAGGAGCACCCTGTACCTTCCTCTCCTAACTGCTGCTGCCTTTGATGCTGGCTGGCAATCAAAGGCTTTGAATACTAACCCTGAAGTGGCTATGCTCAGGTTAAGTCTCATCTCATACAGATTTAAACACATGTCAGTAGCGAACTCTGTTATCTGAAAAACTGCTCGTGTATAGTTCAGAGTATGGCAGGTTTGCCCTGGACCACTGCCATTCTTCTGAAGTTCTTTGTGGGAGCAGAGGAGGGGAAAAGCCTCATTCTCAGCGTGATAGGAATGTAAGCTCACATTCAGAAGCAGTTTTAGAGGGAAGCTCATAGCCTTCCGACTAGAAGGATGCAGCAGCATTCCTCCCAGAGCCCTCTGCCCCAAGGAGGAGCACTCAGCTGATATTTTGGCTGCATCTCCTCGCACCGATCAGTCCACTTCCTTGGTACATACTGACTCCTAAAGGAAGTGGGCATACTTCAAGCTCAGGAACAGGAGGAATGGGCAAAGGCTCTTCTGAAGCTAAGTTCTGTTTCCTTCCACCATGTCCGGTTTCACTTTCTGGGTGTCAGGTTCTTAAAGGATAAAATGAGTGTTCCCTGAACTGACAGTGTCTAGAAAGTCCCCTGGCCTTTCTATTTCTAAGGAATATACTCTATTCCTTAATATCTTGCTTTAGAAATTTTTTTTTTTTCCAAAAAAGCATTTGTTTCCACTAAGAGTTCGTTAGGGCTCTAATGAGAAACCCTTCTTTGTCTGTTTTCCTTGATCCAGGAACCTCCCTCCTCACTGAATGCTTCCATCAAAGTGAGCTTTCCAACCTTTCCTGCACCACCTCCTAAGCCTGGAGACACATTTGAGGTTGAGCTGGCTAAAACTGAAGGCAGCCTGGGGATAAGTGTCACGGTACTGTTTGACAAGGTTCACGCCTTCTCTTCTTCACCCCCAGCAGACCGTCGTAGCCCAACCTCTTAACTCAGTTATGATGACTCGAATGGGACACTTGCCAAATACTTCCAAAAGCTAAAAATTGGCTATCCTAAAACTAGTTTAAAATATGTACACTACTCTCTTTTTTTCCTGTGGTTTTAAAAAACATTGGGAATTGCTTGTTCTCCATACATTTTGTACTTGCTTAATTTAAGTAGATCATGTGCAGAATATGAAATGTCTGGTTATTGTTTGTATATATCGAACAGTTTCTGCACATGTGAAATCGAGAGATGACATCTCTTTAATCTATCCCGTGAATAATTGAAGAACGTGGATATTTATGTGCTAATTCTCTCCAAAATGCATATTCCCTTGTAACACATTTAAAACCTTAAAAGTAGAGGTTCCAAAACTGTCATATGTCTTTAAGATAACAGAGATATCTCGATGGACTATTTGATAACATTATTTTAGAATTCTTTAGTATGTTATTCCGGAACTGCTCCTTTGTAATTTGTCACAGTCTAAGATCACTGGTCATTGCATAAAGCCATTAAAGATGTAGTTGAGCCAGTGTGGGAGATGAGTCAGGGGGGTCGGTTACCAACACCCACATTAAAAACAACCAAAACAGGATACACAGTGCACAGTGCGACCCTGCACTGGGGAGACAGAAGGGTTCCAAGGCTTGCTGATCATCCAGTCCAGCCCAGACAGCAGGCTTGGTGTTCAGTGAGAAACCCTAACTCAAAAATCAGAGAAGCAATTAAATAAGACTCCCAACATCAACCTCTAGACTTAACACTCACACTCATGAATGTACACCTGTATGCATGCACATGCATGAATGTATACCTGCACGGATGCGTGAATGCATACACATGAATGTACACATGCACAGACATGTGAATGCATGCATGTGTGTGTGTGCACGCACAACACACACACACACACACACACACACACACAATCTTTTCTGTCAAAGCCTTCTTATTTTATTTTATTTTGTTTCTTTTCTTTTGTTGTTTTTTTTGGTTGGTTGGTTTTTGTTTTTGTTTTTTTTGGAGATTGAATCTATCCATGTAGCCCTGCCTGGCCTGGGACTCACAGAGACCCACCTGCCTCTGTCTCCCATTTGCTTGGATTAAAGGTGTACCCCACCATTCTCAGCCTCCTCTAAGATAAGAGAAAAGCTGCTTTTTCCTTAACCCAATGGATGTGCTCTCAGTTTCACAGATACAGTGTAATAGTGGTTGTTTCTTTGTAGTTACGTTCTTACACTGGTCTTCCACAGATGGACATTGCTTTCTACTTGCTCACAATGCAGGACCCAGAAAGGGGCAACAGTTCCTTACCAGTCAAGATGAAGCATATTGAATGCAGTAAAGAGGAGAGACAGACAGGCAGATACAGAGAGTCAGAGAGGCAGAGAGAGAGAACAACAAAAGAGCAAACTGCCTTTGACATTTGGGGATGTAGCTAACACTACTACTGGGCATTCAAAGAATTTGAACATGCTGATGTGGGGTCTGGTAATTAAACCCTTTGTAGCACTCTTCTTTGAAAGCACGCAAATATTTTCATGTCAATAGGTGCCACTTTGTCTTTTCTACTTAGGGAGGTGTGAATACCAGCGTCCGACATGGTGGTATTTATGTGAAAGCCATTATTCCCAAAGGAGCAGCAGAGTCAGATGGCAGAATTCACAAAGGTATGGTTTCTATATGGATGTAGAAATAATATGCACATATTACAGTAAATAAGAAATTAAGACCAAATGCGGGGCACGCTTCTAATCCTGGTACTTGGGAGGCTGAAGCAGACAGATCTCTTGAGTTTTCAGGCCTCTGTAGGTGAGTTCGAGGTTATCCAGGGCTGCACAGAGAGACCCTGTCTCAAAATAAAAGAAAAAGAAAGAGAAGATATCACAGAGTTGTAAAGTTATGAAGGAATATGCTCAGCTATAAAGCGACACTTAAAAATCTGTGACCTGGAGAGTTGGCCCAGTGGTCTGGAGCAATTGCTGTTCTTGCAAAGGACCTGAGTTTGAATCTCAGCCCCCACATGGAAGCTCAGTGCTTCCTCGGGGAGCTGCCATGCATATGGTGCACAGACATGCTCACAGGCAAAGTACTCTTGAATAAAGCGAACCAAAAAATAATTATTAAAAAAACAGGACTACTTGGGCTAGAGAGATGGCTCAGCAGTTAAGAGCACTGACTGCTCTTCCAGAGGTCCTGAGTTCAATTCCCAGCAACCATGTGGCGGCTCACAACCATCCGTAATGGGGATCCAATGCCCTCTTCTGGTGTGTCTGAAGACAGCTACAGTGTACTCACATACATGAAAAAAAGTACTACTTAAAGCCACAGCAAAAATTCATCTTAGCAGAAAATGGCTAAGGTTTCCATGGCTGCTTACTGTGCTCAGTAGCATAGTGCTGGGCAGAGGAGACACAGTATAAGTAGGGGTCCCTGACTGAACATCACATAGAGCTCTCTAGAAACATGCAGCCAGTGGATGCTCAGCATCTCTGTCTTCATGATTTAAGTCTTGCTATACATTCTAGCCAGGTGGATGGTGCATACCTACTGTCCTGCACTTGGGAAGGTGAGCCAGGGGGTCATACACTGTGGCCAGCCTGGAGAGGGCAGGGTCTTACTGTCACATCCGCTGAGGTTAACAGTGTCTCCTTTTCACATTCTTTTGGATTATCAGGAACACTTGAACAATATTCAGTTCTCTCCAAACTCCATCTAAGTCTCTCCCCAAATCAATATAAAATAAGCCTCTAGGTATTAAAAACCCTGAATGTTTGTTTTATCATTCACATCTTCCAAAACAACTCCCTAACTTGCAGGTGATCGTGTGCTTGCTGTCAATGGAGTCAGTCTGGAAGGAGCTACCCACAAGCAAGCTGTGGAAACATTAAGAAACACAGGGCAGGTAAGAGGTCATGATATGAAACTGCTGTGATCATTTAGATGCATTTTCATGCAAAAAATAATAAAAAGTTCTATTTTGAGAACTTGAGTTCCATTCTTCTGCTCCTATGTTGTTTCTCTCTCTGCCTGGATTCTGGTGGCGCAAGCAGTTAGTTACTTTATTATACTTCCGCTATTCAAAGTCCTACAACATAATCTAGTTCATCATTCTTCTCTGTTCATGATGCACTCTTCCATTTTCTCAGGTGGTCCATCTGTTGTTAGAAAAGGGGCAGGCGCCAACTTCTAGGGAACGTGACCCTGCAAGCCCACAGTGCCCCCCTCCAGACCAGGACTCCCAATGCCACGCCCCAGAAAGGATGGTGAAGCAAACAGCTCATGTCAAGGACTACAACTTTGTTACTGAAGGTCAGGCCTTGAGGTTCGAGTCATGTTATTAAAACTCTTAGCCTATTCAATTTTTCCATGTTGAGTTAGAATTTGTGCTTCAGTAGCTGTGTTCCTGTCACTTACAGAACTCAGGTAGCACCGGCATGACCAACACACACTTGAAAATCCAGGGCAATGACATTAGTCATGTCTGAGTGTGGTCTCTTAATAATATTTTAAGTACCTGTAAATTATTTCTACCCGCAGCAATGAGTTATTCAGAAATGTTTATTCAGTTTGTTGAGACATGATTCATGTGTCATTAATGAAAGAACAATCCTCCAACCTGAAATAGCAAAATAGTAAATGGTTACAGTATATAGTTCTTAAATTTTAAATGAAATTTGGTAAGGATAAATTAAGTATATATAATTGAATGGCCTCAAACCCACTTGCACCCTAAATTTTGGTTCATTTGATTTTGATTCAGGATTTAACTCCTAAACTCCACGTGGCCTCTGTTTTCTTACCTACTGGCATTACAAGCATGTACAATCACAGGGAGCTGCTGACTGTTTAAACTACTGTTCAGGGTTACCCTAAACAGAATCTATTATGCTGCTCTTAGAAATGTTGCCATCTGCCGGGCGGTGGTGGCGCATGCCCTTAATCCCAGCACTTGGGAGGCAGAGACAGGAGGATTTCTGAGTTCGAGGCCAGCCTGGTCTACAGAGTAAGTTCCAGGACAGCCAGGGCTACACAGA
>JADRCD010190597.1:0-30248 GCA_019843815.1 Montemys delectorum
CTTGTTGGAAACTGTGTATAGGATAAAGACTGTTTCTCCCCCAAAACGCTGGTGGTACATTTTGCCTGACATGGTGGTTCTCTGAAGGACTGGGTGTAGACACTCTGTTTCAGCCCCCTTACACTATATAGGTATCTGAAGGTTTAAGGAGACAACTGTCCTCCCTTTCAATCTGTGGTCTAGGGACTAAGTATGTGCCAGAATAGTTATGAACATGGCCCAACACATTTGTAAATCACAGTGTCATGTTACACTGTCAAAGATTTGGTCATTCCTACATGAGGTCCCAGGCTAACCTTATAGATCTCAGAAAAGAAATGACAGTCATCAACAGCCTTCCCTAAGGAGAGGGAGGGTCTGACTTCCAAGTAACCACATTATGATACTCAGAACAACTTGATCTAAATAAAAACAAAAAGTCTAGATACTACATTGGATACTAGAACACATTAAGTTGTGTGTGGTAAACACACTTGATCTGCTCAGAGGAACTATCAACCAAACCACTAATGGATATTTGATGACATACTAAGAGAATAAAAATAAATAAAGGTATAGAATCCATAAAAATAAAATTCCAGAACTAAGCCCAATACCCCGGGGGCGACTGAACAGAAGGTATAAACCACAAACAAGCAATGGCCAAGAAGGTGAGACTAGAAATAAAAAACAGTGAGGAGAAAAAAATTAACAGGCAAGGAATAACCTCAGATGTATCAGCACATAGGAAAAGAGAAAGAGGAAAGAATATTAAGAAGGAATGGCCCAAACTCCTCATGGATGAAAGACATGAACCTTGAAGTTCTCAGGATTCTCAAACCCTGAGCAGAATAAACTCAAAGCCACAGGGCAGCAGTGAGAAAGAAGTGGCTTGTTCCCAGGACTTTCAGTAAGATCACCTGATTTCTCATCAGAAGCTCCAGGGGCCAGGAAGCATGGGGAAGACAGACAGATTTAAAGTTCTAAAAGAAAAAAAAAAAAGGAGGAAAAAGGAGGAAGAAAAGAAAACCACATTTCTAGAAAATCATTTTTTAAAATGAAGAGAAAGTGACACCTCATTGAATGAATAATTTTCTACATTTCACAGACCCCTAAGAAATGTCCAACAGCCTCCTTCATGTGGGGAGGAAATGACACCAGACACAACCCAAAGCGACATGGAAAACAGGATAAAGGTGACTTCACAGATGAGATAACATCCCTGGTGGTTGTTCTTTTGTAGTGTAACAGCTCTATTTTCTATGTAGTTTAAAAGGCAAATACATGAAGCCACTGTTTAAATCAACCTACAGACACACCAGGTCTAAAGACATAATGTGCGGCTTTAACTATCAGAAGGGATACGAGAAGGAAATGTGGAGGGGCCAGATGTGTCTATACTTGGAAAACCAAGTTGGCCATATGCAAATGAGGTTGTCACAAGCATCAGATGTCAACAGCAAATTCCAGATTAGTTACAGGAAAGAGCAACTTAAAGATGCACAGCACTGAAAGATGAGAGAGTTAAATAGTGTTGTGCTGCCAAGAGCAAATCAATCTTGAAGAGCCAATAGCAGAAGGACAGAAAATGCAAGACAGACATACAGCAAGGAACACAAGTCTTTCCTCCTCTGTGATTGCTTTGAGGAAGGGAACAAAAATCAATGTCAAAAGGTGGAGATTGGTGGAATGACTTTAAACTCTGATCATCTCTACATGTCTGCAGAAAATCACAGGTAAAAACATGGAGTGTTTCAGAGTAAACAGACTAAAGACCGTGTGTCATGGAGAGAGTAGAGAGAACTGGAAGACTTTGTCACCAGATAATGTCGATTTTGTAAAGACCAAAGTCTATAGAACACACACCAGTGCATTTTGATAAAAGCTCAACCTAAGTGGGGAGTGGAATAATGATTCTAGACACGTGACTACAGTGGAGAACCAAGATATATAAAGCAAAATGGACAGAATGAAAGGCAACAATCAAAGGACTGTGAGAGTCCTTGGAGACATCAACAGCGTGCTTTCAATAACAGTAAAAACAGACAGAAAAACCAATAAGGAAACAGGAGACCCGAACAGCCCTATAAACCAATTAACTCTAACAGACAGGCATATAGCACTCCATCCAATGACTACGAAGTACACACTTCAAAGAGTTTAAGAAATAAATGCTCTCAAGGGTATTGCATGCTCAAGATCAGAAAACAAGTCTCAATAAATCTAAAAGGAAAGCAGAAAAATTGAAGGTAATTAACATACCATTAAATAACCAAAGAGCCAAACAGGGGTGGTGCTGAAGTTTATGAATGTAGTAGAAGCTGTATGAGATGGTGATTTCTAGACAAAACCTGTATTGAAAAAGAGGAAAGACCTTGGTCATAACCTAAATGCATATGTTAGGAGTTTAGGAAAAGACAGACCTGGTGAACCCAAGCTAACAGAAGGAAGAGAACTAAGAAAAAGCCAAAGCAGAACAAGGAGTGAGAAAACAATAGGAAATATTAGCAGAACAAAAAGACAGCTCTCGAAAAAGTTTGATAAGACCTTTAGTTAGGTCATACACACACACACACACACACACACACACACACACACAAACACACACACCTAGTGACATTAGAAGCTGTTATTCCCTACTTAATGGAAAAGGTGGCAGGAGACGTTGTAAGAGAATATGAGAAGTACTTTTATGTGACATAGATGACCTAGACACACAGACTACAAACAGTGAGCCAAGAAGAATTCTACAATATGAATAGACTCATAGAAAGCAAGGTTGAATCACTAATGAAAAACCCCTGGACAAAGAAGGGCCACTCATGGATTCACAGTGGCTGTGGCTCCCTGCACAAGACCCACCTGAAGCAGGGCCCATCAGCATCCCACCATGGATGAGAGAGGGGCTCATGCAGCCCCCGTGCTCCGAGTGGCATTAACTTTGTCAGTTAATGGTTGCCGGAGGAGCAGAAGTCATTTTCTTCAGCAATGTAGCCACTGACAAATTGCCCATGCTCCAGTAAAGAACCCCAACTCAAGTTCTTGTAAACAACACTAACTAAATACCTCCGGCAATATTGTTCTGTTGGGGATGGGTATCTTGCTGTTTAATTGTCCCGGTTCCTATTGCACCTTTCTATTTCAGAGATATTTTTGCTGGGTATCGTTTTCTTTCAGCATTAAAACTCATCTGACTTGCGTGGTTTCTGAACACAAGTCAGAAGCTACTCTTTTCCTTATTATAATGTGTCTCTTTTCTCTGGCCGCTTTGAAATATTCTCTTTAAAAATTCTTTTTTTTTTTTTTTTTTGCAAATTGATTACCATGTGATGTCCTTCCTTGGTGTTTATCTTAGTAAGGATACATGGAGCCTTTGGATTTTCAGGTTGTAGAGGTGTTTTCTAATTTGCTTTCGGTTGTTTTAATAAAACACCCTAAACAAAAGCAAATTAGAAAAGGAACGAGTTTACTACATCTCATGCTTCCAGGTCCCAATCCATCACTGAAGAAAGTCAGGGCAGAAAACATGGAGAAATGCAGCTCACTGGGCTTGTTTCCTCTGGCATGCTCAGCCTGCTTTCTTCCATAGCATAGGTCCACCTGCCTAGGGATGGTGCCTCCCACAGTGGACATAGCCATTACATATCAATCATCAATCAAGACAATTCCCCACAGACATCCCAGTAAGCCAATCCAATTCCTCAATTGGATTCCTCTTCTCAGGTGATTCACTTTGTATTGTTAAAAATAAAAAAACTCACCATTACAAGATGCTCGTGTTGTTTGTCCCCTTCCTCCAACTTGTGTAGAGGTCAGAACACAACTTTTGGGATAAGTTGGTTCTCTTATTTCAGCTTGTGGGTTCTGGGGCTCAGACTCAGGTGGTCATGCTTAGCAGCAAGCACCTTTAACCACTGAGCTATCTGGGTAGCCCCAAGTTAGTTTTAAGGCTTGGTCTTCTGAAGTCTCTAATTGAATACCCTAGATGTTTAAAGGGAACTGTATTTAGCCAGGCATGGCCATATATGCCTGTAAACCCAACATTCTGGGGAGAAGAGAGGGGAGGATCAGCATTCAAAGCCAGCCTTATAGCTACTTAGTGAGTTCAAGAACAGCCTTGGCCAATTTTCTCAATGAACAAACAAACAAACAAACAAACAAAGACATCTCCTAGTGTTTGAGCTCTGTGGATTGCCTATCTTAGAACTCCTGAGAGCTATGCTCTTCCCAATGGGGTTTGCCTTGGATGGGGTCATCCTATGGCTGCTTGGTTTACCATCCAGCCACAAACTAAAGAACTCATGAAAAACTGTGTCTCATCAGCCTCCCAGAACTTTAATCTCCATCTCCTTGTTCAGTAAGACTTACACACTCTTTGTGAGCCCCTCCTTCCCAGACAGCAATCTTGACAGCCAAGGTGACCACAGGGTTTCTTTGCTTGCTGCGGCTCCTGAAGGTCTCAGGCATGTGGTCTGTATGGTCTCTTGCCTGTCCAATGTTGTTTCGTATATTTTCATCCAGTGGGCGGCGGGGGCAGGGGGGAGGTTCAGATCTGGTACCAGTAATGCCACCATCCCTGGAAACAGAACTATAGTCCACTGCCTAGTCTCACAAACAATGATTGTTGATGGCTGGGTAAAATAGGTAAAAGAGGTCTAGGTGTGTGTGCACGTGAGGGAATGAATGAGCTGTGGTCAAATACAATTGCCTATGAGTCTCCCAGAGCTTGGAGAAACTTCAACGGCTCACCTGAAACATGTCTGTCACGTGGGTAGTTAAAGGCAGACCCATTCTTCCCTGAGGCCAGGCATACTTCCAAAATTATCCCTTCACTTCTAAAGAAACATTAACACCACCGACATGTTGCCTTCAATGGCTTTGCCGTATTCTTCTCAGCATTTAAAGGGTACTAATGTGGAGTAAGTTCCACTTCTGCCCGATTCACCAAAGAGCTCAGTCCACCCACTGTGCTTGGCCAACCCACGCACATTTCTTCTTATCATTTCACAGAGGGGAGAAGTCATACAATTTTTTTTTTTTTTTTTTTTTTTGGTTTTTCAAGACAGGGTTTCTCTGTGTAGCGCTGTCTGTCCTGGAACTCACTCTGTAGACCAGGCTGGCCTCGAACTCAGAAATCTGCCTGTCTCTGCCTCCCAAGTGCTGGGATTAAAGGCCTGTGCCACCACCGCCTGGCCTTATACAATTTCTTTATAAAACTCTAAGAAGCTACTTTAGGGGATTAGGAGCCAACTCCTCTCTTGACTTACATTCAGCTTTGGGTTTTGTTCATCGTGGGGACATGGTTACTATTTTGGCTGGCCCCATGTTTTTATTATGTTTTCTGGTAGATGGCTTCCTCTCTGAGGTCTATCACACATTTCATGCTTTATCCGAGGGGAAAAAAATTAATCATGAAGTTGACTCTTTGAATTTGCCTACACTGTGTCTGCTGAGCGCCCTGTGAGGAAATAAATGATGCAGGCAGGGGAGGGAGACCAGTCTTTTCACTGTTCGCGTCTGCAGTGTGCCTCAGCACTCTGAGGACAGCACTCTTGCGAGAGCTCTTGGAGGGACTTCGCACAGGTTGTCCAGGTTCTGGATCGGGCAGCTCACAGCTGCCACTCCAGCTCCTGAAAGATGGACTATCTTCTAAGCACTCACCCGTATGCGCGTGTGTGCACACATACAAAAGAGAATTAACAACAAACAAAAAAATTGATTTTTTCAAAAAGAAAACTATGAACATTTTAAGCTTAAATAATTTGAAGTCCAGTCCTTAATTTTAGTACCTCCTAGTTCTTTGACTTTATGAATGGAAAAGGGTGCAAGTATCCACTGGCTTAATCTAAGGTGTCAACAGTCCCTCTCTGAAACTATTGAAATAAGGGGAGTGCCCGCAATTACTAAAGATCTTCCGGAGATAAAAGAGCAATTGCATAAGCTTCTGGCTCCATGCATCCCAGTGAGTCAGCATTTCACAAAAAGCTCAATCCCATTGGCGTTCCAGCTCCATACATTTTGAGGAATAATTTCTCCTCACATGCAGGTGAGTCACGGGAAAGGCACCGATGTGCACTTGGGCAGCTGTTGCCTCTCAAGGCCGTGCAGAGATCTGTCTGCACCAGGGAGGGTCCCTTTACCTGCTTCCTACTGGATACTTGCTTTGAACAGAGATGATGGCCAAGGCAGTATTCTCTCTCCTGACTGTGAGATTAGCAAGGAGGAGATGGGATGGTTGAGAGGCAAAGAGCTGCTTCAGACTCCTTGTCACCAAACTAAGGCACTCACTTGCTACAAAGCTTTAACAGCCTGAATTCCTTCCTATAACTCACATGGTAGAAGGAGAGGACTAACACCCCAAAGTTTTCCTTTGACCTCTACATGCATATGTGGTGTGCACAGACATGCATGTACACACTCACATTAGATAGATAGATGATAGATAGATAGATAGATAGATAGATAGATAGATAGATAGATAGATAGATGTTTAAATAAAATTCAACTTGACCTTGTCATCTAATTCACCTGGGAGATTATGTACCTGGTCCTATGCTTATCTGTCATGCTCTCTAGGGGGCCTGATTAGGAAGGAAAGAAATATGATATAGAGGCACACTGCTACCAGGCCACCCTGCAAAGAGCTTCACACTAAAGCCTTAGCTGAAGCGGTGCCCATTAACCTCTGCCTTCCGTGTTTACACATGGAGTATAACTTGGCCCTACAGCACCCTCAGAGGAGGAGTACAGTCTGGGTAGCCTGGTTTCCTGGATGGCCATGAAGAAGCAGCCAAGCTTATAAAATAAGATCCTGGACTGGGTGTGGCTCAGTGGTAGAATGTATGTTTAGCCTGCTGGAAGCCCTGAGTTCTATCCCTGGCACTGTAACATAAACTATGCAGGAAGGAAATCGGCCTGACATTTGTTTTTTTCCCTTATAAAAAAAATATGTAGAGTACCATTTCCTTAAAGACACACTATAAATTATCAGTCACAGTGAGCCACAATGCAATAGGCTCCTTAAGCATAACGAGGCACTTAGACGTTTTCCCCAGCACTAAATACTAGTTGTAGACTTCTATTCTCTGTGGTGGTGATGTTTTCCCTCCCTCACAATGCTCTCTTTGGTTCTTTCTTCACAGATATATTGGGACAGAGCACATCTTCCTATTAGGAAAAAGATATTAAATTGAACTAACTTGAATTTTTTTTAAAAAAATCCAATTTAAATCGAATGATACATAGAAACTATTATTGCTGAATTTTGTGAACAGAGTTTCTTACAAATAATGTTCATTACATTGGGAATACAGACTTCATGACACCCATTGTCTGCTCAGCTATACTTTTTATTTGCTTTTTTTAGAGTGACAGAGGCTATGTTCCAAATAGGTAGGGTTGTCTCAGAGCTGAATTGTTGCCAGCTGTCACATTGAAGAGGTGACTCCCTCACTAATTCATAAGAGGAATGTACAGAGCCCAATGTTCCCTGATAATATATAAACATATATGCATGCATGTATGAAAATGTCACATTGAAACCTATTACCATTTTGCTGTGCATACCTACAATGGAGCCTAGTTTATAAATTAATATAAAGCTATTAGCACAAGAAGAGGTTAACAATAAAAATAATAAAGAATTATATACTGTGACAAAAGTCACAAGAATGTAGTATCTCTTCCTCCCTCATTCCCTCACCCCTCCCCTTCTATTTTTCTATTCTTTCTTTGACATGGGGTCTCATGGAATCCAGGCTAGTCTAAAATTCACTTATAGCTGAGGATAACCTCGAACCTTCGCACCTTCCATCCTTCCTCCTGCATTAGCTTTCCAAGTGATGCATTTACAAGTGTGTATCTCCACACCTGGCTCCCTAACGACACTTTCACCTTTTTACTCAACGGAAGCACTTTACAGCTTCCCTACCATGCATCTGAATTGCCAGCATTGAATCTCTTGGACTTTGGGGCCCTCTTAAGTAAAGCAAGCACTGTGATAGTGTGTAACGTTCAGGCTGATAAGCGGGGTGAGTGCTAAGTGAGTAATGGGTGGGTAACATACACAGCATGGATGTGGTAGACAAGGAGATGACTCAGATCTGGAGTGGGACAGGGTGGGACTGGGAGATTGCATCACTCTACTCAGAACAGTACAATTTAAAACTCCATAATTATTCACTTCTGGAGTGTTCTTTTTATTTCCAGAGTAGGTCTTCCTATGTCACTCAAGTTGGCCTTGGACTCCACAATCTCCTACCTTCACCACCTACGTGTTGAGATTGTAGGTGTGTACATACCTTCACGCCTGGCCCCATTTGAGATTTGGAGGCCACAGTGGGCATTGCAGGTGTCTAAGACTAGAAAGCAAAACTGTGGCTCAATGAGACCCCTGTGTCGGCTGCTGTGTACACAGAGCCTGTGTTTACTGAGGCAGATGCTGCCTGCTTACAACCATGAGGTGTCAAGGCTGTTTTTATGTTCTATGACCTTGTTTCTTCAGCATTAGAAATGTTCACTTTTATTATCCTATTTTATTTTTTAAACCAAAGATTTGTTTTAAAATTGTGAATATATATTTTCTCCTTTCTGAGTATTCCAATTCTCTAGCTAGATTGAGCTTTATGCATTCATTCTTTTCTTTGATTCCAGCATCCCTCCCACTATTTTGACAGTTGGCTCTGATAACCTCCCCCTGGCATTAACTTCAACTAGAGGTTTTTAGTTTGAAACTATTTAAGTAGCCTGGTTAACCAAGTTGAATATAGGGATTAGAAAAGCCACTAGGAAAAAAAAATCCCAAGCATTCTAATGCAGTACAAATTTTAATTTAGTTAAATCACTTATAAACAAAAAAATGCATCAGTGCCCCAAACCAACACACCACAGACGACTCTAACCTGTTTCACAGATTAGCAGTCACGGAAGGGGTCTTGGACACCAGCCAACCCAACATCTCATTCTATGCACAGAGCCCATAAGTGAGTTCCCTAGAGTCTCACCCACACAGCATGGGCACAACAGTCACGAGAGCTGGGACGCCCCATCGAGATCTCTTGATAGTCTCTGTACCGCATGACCACGGAATTCTTTCTACTTTCTCTCCGAATCACTCCATGAACCCAGAGCATTTTCTTGACTTCATTCTTTGGTGACCACAGTTATTCTGACTCTGTTGCTTTTTCAACCTCAAGTGGGTTTCTGGCATTTCTAGTTCCTAATTCAGTTCTGCAAACCATCAGCATAATTTAACCAACTCGAGTTAGCGGGGGTGAGAAACTATGTAGACACTTTTATCAATATCAGCTTTTTTTTTTTTTTTAAAGAATAGCCCAATAGAAGACTTTTTTATGATTTCTAGTTGAACCCAGCGTAGTGAGCTAATGATCGGAAAGTGTGCATGCTCCTTTCAGAAAGAGCATACGCGCCATAGCCCACTTCTTCCAGTGAGTTTTCCTGTGGTCTGTGAGGGATTGAAATTCTTTCTGATCAGAAGTGAATGCAAGCTGGTAATTTTCCTGTAGAATGGGCTCTATCTGAATAAATTGGTTCTTTGATGGAGAATGAGACAAACATCCTGTTATACATGCAGCAACCGTGTAAAGGTGTGGGCTAAGCTCTCAACTTGAACACGTCTGAGAATTTCTCAAGGAAGACAAGCGGTGGTGCTGAGGAGAGGGAGTGGGGATTCTGATTCGCTTTTGCAAATATTTTCCTTTCCTATCTCTGCTCCTTGTCAATCTTTCTGGAGTCACCAAGGCAGTCAAGAAATGGACAGTTTCTTTGAGCAAATCATTTTTGCCTAGAAATCCTGCAGGACAGGTATGGCCTGACTTAGCTGCAAATGATAATCTAACAATGTTGTTATGCGAGTTACGTGGGACCTGAAGGACTATAAAGCTATGTGTGGTCATAGTATAAAGCTATGTGAAAGTGATAAAGAATTTTGATGTGACGGGAGGGGTGGGGAAGGGGCTAGGAAAGCAGTGTTTCCTTTGACCACTGGCATGGCACAGAAGGCTAAAATTCTCCACAGCTCGCCATTTGGGTTAAACCATCCAGAGGAACCCAAATCTTGTCCTGAGCTGACTTATAACTGCGTTTTCTAGCCACATCTCCAAAGATAATCTCAAGACTACAAAGGTCTGAATTGCAGCAATGTCTCCCCAGCTTCTTATGCAATCTCTTCAACTGGCTTCTTAAAGAGCATTCTCATGCCTGAAGTGGGCAAATCCCACCCTGTTTCTTCCATCTACCTGAAGTGGGATAGCCTGCTTCAGGAGTGACCATGTCCCTATCCTGGGCTTGCCAGGTCCTGACAGCTGTCACTTAGACATGTCGGCATCATGTTGTTTCCCTGGACCAGGCAGCCTCGTTGAGAAATCCTTGAGCATCCTTCTATGCCAGCCTCCCACCTACCCCAGCACCGCAGCCACCACGGCTAACCTCCTGGCATACTCTTCTTGGACACTGGCACTCAGGCTGAGACCTGCTTCCTGACAAAGCTGTTTCCTTCCTATCTGGCACATCCCAGGCAGAAATCACGTTTCATAACCTCTCTCTCCTTTTGTTCTCAGATGGCTCCTTGCAGCTCATGTCCCTGTTAGCACACCTGGGCCAGAGCTGGCTCCTGGAACAACAGGAGAGACTTGCCAGCAAACTTGCCTAGGATGTCTCTGCAGGAGAAATCTTGGGACTAAGGCCTGTTTAGAAATACCAGAGATAAAGTGGGAAAAGAAATGCCAACACCTCCTCTCCGAACAAGCCAGAGAACCACATCGGTTCTTATAACGATGCCAGGCTTAAGGGGGTGGCGGGCACCTCTTCTTGGTAAGAGGACCTTGCTCTGTGTGTCTCATCCAGGTTTGAGCAGGTTGTCACTGACCTTCTCAGGACATTCACTGCATAGCTGGGTGCCAGCACTTGAGGGATGTGGAAAGGCCACCAAATGCCTGTAGCATGAGAAGTCCCTCCCTTTGGTCTATCTTTTTAATCGCTAAGAATGTTGATTCATTAAAGTCAAAACTTTTGCTGGCACCATCTTAGCCTCCCATGCCCTGCCTTGGCCTCTCATGGTCACCTCCATAAAAGCTACAGATGAGTCAGCAAGATGAGAAAAAAAAGGAAAGAGGTGTGTTCCTGGCTCCTGCACACATGACTCTGAGCAAAGAAGGACTGCAAACAAAGGCTTCACGCTGAAACTAGAGGGTGTGGGGAGCGTCATTGCACGAGGCTAGCAGGGTTCAAGCAGCATGTTCAGCAGGTCAGGCATGTATGCTTTCCTTCCACTTAATAAGTAGGAAGGAATTAAGTCTCCACTGAACTTCGGGGTAGCTTCTCATGGTTCTTGTAGAAAATGCCGATGAGACAATACCAGGCTTTGAAATACTTGCATGTCCTGACCAGAGACCCGAGAGTCTCCTCTTTCCCTTAGTTACTCATGATCTAGAACATGTGTCCCTTAACGTGTGGCTCTCCAGTTGGTTTTGCAGAAGGTTGATTGTGAACTGAAGCAGCTGAGTACCGCAGTGGCATCTCCCCAACGCCGGCAGCAGAGGACACAGAAAGTTCCTTGGACCCCCCCACCTCCAGTGTGTTTGCGGCCTCAAAGCACTATTCTCCAGTGCAATTTAAATTCTATGCAACTAGAAGTTTTTTTTGTATTGGCCCAAGACAATGTTGGCCTTCTCGTATCTCCATGGAATGCTCCTAGGTAAGAGGCGAAGACTCCACCCAAAACCTGGAGTTCTCAGTGTCCCCTCATGGACCAGCAAATACTTTGGAAGAATCTTGAATTGTTACTCTTCGTATGAAGCTTGAACATCCAGCAAAACATTATGAAATCTGATTTCTATCTTTCTGGCATAGGGGACAGTGTGGCATTCAGTTGTAAAAGTACATGCACCCAATACCGTGGAGACAGGTTTCAGCCTGTTTCTGCAACTCAGAACCTTGTTAAGTCATAGGAGACAGAAGTGCTAAGCAGGCCTGCCCTGGTTCAAATCCCAGCTCCATCAATGAGCCCATGGGCAAACCACTTGATCTCCCTGTGCTTGGCCCCCATCCTGTTCAATATGAATGACAGTAGCCTCTCCTCCCACAGCCATTGTAAGGATTAAATTTTATTTGTAAAATGTGTAGAAGAATGTACATCATAAAGTGTTTGTGGGGCGGCTGGGGAGAGAGCTCAGTGGGTAAAGTGCTTGCTGTGCAAGCTCCAGGGCCTGAGTTCGAATCCCCAGCATCCATGTGCTGGCATGGCAGTGCATATCTGTGACCCAAATGATGAGAAGCAGAGACAGGCAGATTCCAGAAGCATGCCACCCAGCCAGTGGAACTGAGATGATGAGCTCCAGATTTGTTGAGAGAAAATACTCATGTTGGTCCCTGGCCTCCACAGTGTCTGCCTGGATCCGTACACACCCCACCTCAAACACCACTGAGTAAAGTAAAGGTAAGCAAATAAAGAAAATGGCAATGTTTTCATTTGTGACAGTCACTGTAACAAAATACCACAGGCTTAAACAGCTGTAATTTATTATACCATAGTCTGGAGGCTAGAACTCTGAGAGTACGATATTGGCAAGATGGAGTCTATCTAAGGATTCTTTACAGGACCTGTAGATGGTCTCTTCCCTCTGTATCATCATGTGGTTTCCATCTGTGCCCATGTCCAAAGTTTCTCTTCATGTAAAGATACCAGAAATACTGGATTAAGTTGGCCTTAATGACCTCATTTCATTTGTTTTAAGATTTATTTTTAATTAGTGTATATAAGTCTGTGAGTGTATGCTGTGTGTGTGTGTGTGCGCACACACACATGTCCATTTAACCTAATTTAATGGAATCACTCATAAAAACCCCATTAAACACTGTCACATTCTGGAATACTAGGGGTTACAAAGCCACATGTTCAAGAAGCTACTTGGGCACATGGAAGGGAACAACTTGTGTTTCCTTTGTATTTGTCTCCTTTATTTATAGCTTAGATACATTCTTATCTCACACTCAGTTAAAACTGCCCTCACAAATTGTCTCGTCCAAGGACTGTATAAGCAAAAATGTTTCTTTTTCTTTACTATTCATTGTACAAAAGATATATAAAATCCACCATTTTAATCCCTTTCGAATGTGGGACTTCACTGCAGTGAGTGTGTTATTGTGTAATGATCACCACCATCATCCGGCTCTGGAGCCTTCTTGCTGTCCCCAGATGAGACTCTGTACTCATTAAACACTAGCCATAAAAAGGAATGAGGTTCTGACACATGCTGCACTGTGAGTGAACCTGGGAAACATGATGTTGATGTCACCAGAGGGCAGGTGCTGGATGGTTCCACTCATATGAGGTGCCTAGAATTGTCAAGTCGGTTTCATAGAGATACAAAGTCAGTGGGCTGAGGACTGGGGCCAGGAGAGAGAGGAACTTAGTATTTCATGAGGACAGAGTTTCAGTTTTGTAACATGTTACCAGAAGTGAATAATAATGGGAAGACTGAGCGCCTTGCAGGAGGCTTCTTCCCCTTGTTTGACTGCAGGCATCCTGATATAGCTCTGATAGCCCAACAGCTCTCTCTGCACTGAAAGCCAAGTCTCCATCCATCTCTCTGAGTCTCTGCCCTCACTTTGGAGAACACCCTCTGCTTGGTCCCTGTAGTGGCATCTATTTCTTGTGCCACCCAACCTTCCCTGGGCGAGTTGCTCTCACCCCCACATGCTGTTCAAAGTTTCTCTTAGACGACTGCCATTCTAAAAAATAGAACCAGCAGACAGGAGTCCTTCTATAGGGGTGGGTATGTGTTCCGCACTCAGAGGATATTTGCATTTTAGCAGGTGACAACTTAGGACAATCTCAGCCAAGGAGTGGGGTGGAGAGGGGAGGCCTTGGGAAAATGACTTCAGAATATTGGAGGACTGGGAGGTGCCAGTGCAAGACACCATTCTGCATTTTTCTTATTTCCTGTTTCCAGGCCAGATGCACAGATGATCCTACAGTCTGAGCATCTCTGACTGGCCTCCCTGACAGCTGCCTCAGTTTCTGTGCAGTGTAGCTGTATCGAAAGAGAACACTTGAGATGCGCATAGTTTACAGTCCCCATTTACAGAGATGCTGAGCTCGAAATAGCTGTTTGTCATATGTCAACTCTGAAACCATTTGTACACACACATAGTCTCTCTCTCTCTCTCTCTTTCTCTCTCTCTCTCTTACCTGTTTTACTGGAAATACTAAATATTTCACTGAAAGTGAGTTAACAGACCCTTCCTTCTGCATATTTAAAATGAGTTCTGGAGGTAAACCTTTGGAAGTCAGTTCTCGACCCAAAGCATCTGAGTCAAGAGCACATAGATCCTTAGGTATTGCCAGAGTTCAAGCCCTGGGGTCAGTCCCCGGCTGGCATTAGAGCTAAGAAGATTTACTAGCTGCTTTGGATACAGGAATGTAAGCATGTCAGCTCCCCACAAGCATGGTAGCTCACCTATTGTTCTCAAACGAGACACTCAGAGGGCTGAGCGTCAGTCTCCATCCTCATGAATGGGCTTTCTGTTCTCCCGCACCTTGAATTATGTGAAGAAAAGATCTGATCTCGTTAATACATTGTTTTTAATTGCACTTGGCCTAAGGGATCTGCCAACCCCCATCTTTCTTCTTCTTGCTGTTTTCTTGAAGTGTCAAGCCAAGGAAAGCAAGACTCTTTCCTTTCGAATATCTGAAGCCGCCCAGTTAAAGCACTGACATGCAGCAGGAGAAAGTTGAAAGTGAGAATCTGTTGTTTTAGGGAGAACAGCACAGAGAAATCTCAGACTACAATCAGGCAAGTAACAGCGATTGCAAATACCAATAAAACAGGGACTATCAGCCACACCAGCTGTTGAGGTGAGAGATGGCCAGGGCTCCTTCAAAAGGCAAACCCAGCCTCACAGCAGAAGAGTTGAGCTAACACTCCGGAGCAGTCCAAAAGTGGATCTGGGATTCTGATTTTTTTTTTCTTTATTGTCAGGCATCTTTTTTTTTCTCCTCACTTGTCATTTGTAATAGTGACTCGTGTTCAATGTTGAGTGAGTCATCGTTCAGTCCTCCAACTTTCATGTTAATTGTAAGACAGACCGCACATTTTGAATACTAGTGAACTCGTTGTGGCAAATCCCAGAGCCATAAGCCTAAATAAGATTCATTCTTGTTTTTTGAAACAAGGTCTTGCTATGTAGCCCTGGCTAGCCTGGAACTTGATATGTACTTCAGGGTGGTCTAGAATTGAGGCAATCCTCCTGCCTCTGCCTCCTAAAGGGCTGGGATTACAAGCATACATCACCATGCCAATGTCAATCTAAGGAAGTCTTATAAACAAGTGTTCTATTTCTTTTTTAAAAAAAAAAAAATTTGTGAATGTAGGAGAGGGGATACACCTGCTATAGTGCTCTTGAAAAGATAGGTGGAGAACTTTACAAAGTTGATTTTCTCTTTCTACCTTTATGTAGGTTCTGGGGATCAAACCCAGGTCGTCAGGCTTCCAAAGCAAGCACCTTTACCCACTGAAACATCTTGCTGGCTTATTGTTTTTTGTTTGTTTGGTTTTTGTTGTTGTTGTTTGATTGTTTTAAACACACCAAAAATAAATAATATATTCAGTTTTCCTGGGGGCTAAAACCTTAGCCTCTATTTCAATTCTTTCTCAGCTTGAATTCCAATATATTTTGAATAGACCAAGCACAGCCTGAATGTGACAGGTCAGGAGAGGAAGGTGCTTTTCCTAGGATTCTCTTAAAGCTCACTAATTAACGTTTCCACTAGAAAGCAAGCCTGATGAGATGTATTTTGTCTTCTTTTGCCAAAACCAACATTTCAGCTTTGATGCTGAGAAGTCATTTCTGAGGGCCAGGCATTCGGGCGTCTGTGTCTGCAGTACATTTTACCATTATGGCATTCACAATAAAAAATCCCTATTAAGCCAGTGCGACCCAGTGGTGCTGTGGGAAAGTGTGTAAGGAGCACTCCACAAACACAATTCTCATTCCAACGGGTGCAAAAGGGAAGCGGATGCAGGGGTACAACACGACAGGTACAGGCATGCTCCAAGTGGAGAGGGGATTGGGAGTCTAAGAAGGACAGGGATGTGGGAGTTCTTCAGTGGTAGAGCAGGTACTTAGCCTACACAAGGGTTTAGTCAGTAACACCAAAAAGGAGAGAAATTGGAGAGGGGTCCTTGTTTGATGTCATAAATGAATTCACTTAAAAACAAAAGAATCAGCCAGTCCTGGTGGCCATGTCTTTATCCCCAGTACTCAAAAGGCGGAGGCAGACAGATCTCTATGAGTTTGAGGCTAGCCTGATCTCCATGGGGAATTTCAGGCCAACCAGTGCTATATAGTGAAACCCTTCCTAAAACTAACAATGAAAACCTAAAAACAAGATCATAGAACTATAAAAGCAGAATAGGCCGTGAGCGTAGCCCAGGCTAACTCTTTTATATTACATAGGATGTGAGGATTGACCAGGCTAAGTCTTTTATATTACATAGGATGTAAGGGTAGCCCAGATTAAGTCTCTTATATTATAGTTCAAAAGAGTGACACTGGACTTATGAGGGTAGCCCAGGCTAACTCTTTTATATTGTAATATAAGTTCTCTTATATTGTTATATAATACAGTTCAAAAGAGTGACCCTGGACAACTGACAGCTTAAACTAAAGTCACAGAAAGCTGGACACACTAGGGTTACAGACCGGTCATCACACTGTTTTGCCTTCATGCTTTTTTAAACACAGCCATAAGTTATATATAGATGTTCTCTCAGCCAAGATCCGAACTTTTCTTAAGGTTAACAGTTGAAGGATTTGTTTAAACCAGGCATGGTGGGGCACAACTTTAGTCCCAGCACTGGTAAGGCAGAGGCAGGCAGATCCCTGAGCTTGAAGACAGCCTGGTCTACAGAGTGAGTTCCAGGACAGCCAGGGCTATACAGAGAAACTCTGTCTCGAAAACAAACAAACAAAAACAAAAAGAAAACGTGAAAAAGATTTGTTTAAGAAGACAAAAGATAAAAATGAGAGGCAAGAGGAAAGTCAGCCTGACAGAGAGAGAAAGAGAGAGAGAGAGAGAGAGAGAGACAGACAGACAGACAGACAGACAGACAGACAGACAGAGAAGTTAAGTGGGGGTGGGTTAGGCTTCTATCCTCCAGAGAGAAGCACCAAGAGCCGCTGAGAGCAGGCAATTGGCTGAATATCTCTTGCTGTGAGACCACAGGCTGGCTATGTCAGCCTTCTGCCCTTGGGTCCTCTGCAGATCCAGCTGGAGCCTGCTGCCCTGGTCTTCTCTGCTCTCTATCTATTCCCCCAGCACAGAAAAGCTGGGCAGTTCCTGAAAGAGAACCTGGGGTGTCATGGAAGATATTGCAGCCTAGGGTCCAGAAGACGTCTCTTCTGCTAAGGCCGGGGCAGTCTGACAGCAGGAAGGGCCTTGTCTCCACCTTCTGGACCCTGGTCGCTCGTGTTAGAACTGTGGGAGGCAAAATCTTTGCTATTGGGCTGGAGGCCACTCATATGTATGTAAACATACATGTGAATGCAGCTATTGGAAAGAGACTTCTTCCTCCCTGCCCCTCCCCTCCCTTCTCCTCCTTTCTATCTTCTTCTCCTTCTCCCCCTCCCCCTCCCCTTCCCTTCCGTTGCCCCCTCTTCTTTCCCATTCCCTTCCTTTCTTCCTTCCCTCTTCTCCTTCCTGCCTGCCTTCCTTCCTTCCTCATTTCTTCTCCTCTCATTTAGTTAAATTCTCTTCCCCGTCTGACCTCTACATATGGGTAATAGTTGAACTGAAAATGGCTCTCTCATATGGACAGACAGACAAAGCTGCCTCTGGCTGTTACCTCTTCAGGAAAGCTCTGTGGTTCCAGAGGATACCCAACCTTGCATTGGGCTCAGATTTTTATTTTTTATTTTTAATTACAAGTAGAACACACCGATAGGCTGTTTTCTATTGCATTAAAAAATTGCACCCCCCCAAAAAACAAACCTCCTGAGTGTTCACTAGAGACAAAACTGACTACCAAAATAAACTGAACAAGTTCCTGATTTGGCTTGGAAGCCCTGGGCTGCAAATCTTTCTGTTCATGGAAAACACAATGAACTAATAATATATGCACATGGCCGTGAAGGCAAGAGTCCTAGTCATGACCCCTGTTGGCAGAGAGTCTCAACTTAACTTGAAACAGATTAAAATAAAGCCCCAAGCTCTGTGCAGCCCATCTCTTGAGGTCTGGGACAAGGTGGGTGAGCATTCAGCCAAACCATCCTCAATATGTAGAAATATCTGCAAGGATCTCTGTGTTGGAGGTTGCTGTGTGAATTTTGTCTCTGTGCCACTGAACAGGTAGATGTTAAACATCAGATGACAGTCTTAAGGTTTTTTGTTTTGATGAGACATTCCCCAATCTAATTGGAAGCATTTCCAATTAATAATTGACACCAATAGCCTTCAAGAAAGCACCGCCTTCATTTACTCCAACTGGACACGAGAGAGGAAAGGCCTGAGAGATTGTGCGCAGTCTATGTTCAGTTATTAAGGTGTGAAAAGCCGAAAGCCAGAGAGGAATTCTGAGACTCTAAAACTTTGGGTTTTTTTGTTTTAGATTGTTTTGGTTTGTTTTAGAATGTTCCTACTCCTTGCCTGCTTTCTGTCTTTTCTTTTTCCTGTTGTTAACATTAAAATCTGTTCTTTGACCTATTGAAATGGTGACGTTAACTCATACTTAGCAGCCTGTTTTTGACATACTCAGTCCCTGTGCTTGGAAAGTGGGCTGAGAAATCACTGGTACTCTTATGACTGGCTGGTTGTTGTTGTTTTTCTGGTTTGGTTTTTTTGACAAAGAAAATTCAGCTTATTTCTACTTAGCTTTCAGATTTCTACCAACCAAAAAGGGTACAGCACCTACGGTCTCCTCCTTGGTAGTCTCCAACTCCCCAGGGAAATCTTAACTGGAAGAGAACCTCTTGCGTGATAGCACCTGTCCTGATGTGTGTCCCCTTTATACCCTAGCTTATGTTCGGAGACCAGAGATAGTAGCCTTCATTTAGTGCAATGCAAACTCCTGGTTTTGGTTCCCCCATCACACCCCTTGCTCCATTTCTTCATTTCAGACATCCCACTGTGCTGGGGCCATGACATTCTTGCACATGAGTATATTATGGAGCAAATCCTGAACACAGATTTCTTTTTTTAGCTCTGTAAAGGACAGCTGTATCCAACCCCAAACCTTTCTTTTCCTCTCACTCTCAAAACCAGTCCCCACACACACTCACCACTCCTTGATGCATTTTTCAGAAGTTATCGCCATTGGTCTGTTTGCTTATGTCTATAGAATACCTGAAACTAGGAAATTGGTAGCGAATAAAGACTCAGCAGGGAGTAGCGTAAGCTCAGGAGTCTGGAAGTTGAAGTATTCAGTCAATTAGTTTGAGGCCAGCTTGGACTTCAAAGTGAGAGGCTCATCTCAAAAACAAAACAAGACGACTGAGTGTAGAGTTGTCATCCACAGTTCCTGAGGCTCTTCTGGTGGTCACACATCCAGACACAGCCAGCAGGCCAGGCTTGCCTTGGCAGCGACCTACTGAATAATGACCACTCCCGAAGGGAATGCGAAGAATCAGTAGAAGGGGTCAGAACCCTCAAGACCTGGTCACTTCTTACAGGCCTCACTTTGCACTGGGAATTCTTTGGGTCACATGAAAATCACAAGAAACTAAACTAAATCTTGCATATAATCAAAACTTTCTACGGGGCTGTCACCTTCACTTTAGTTGTATTTTGGTAGCATCTGAGGAAATGGAAAGGGGCCTGGTGGTGTACAGAGCCCAGTGGCATTTGTTTGTCCAGCATGCACAAGGCCTCAGGTCCTATCCTCAGCACCACAAAATACCACTAACAATAACCGAAATACAAAGTGAACATATTTTACTGGTAGTAATCATAGCAAGCAGAATCGGGGGTTTTAAAATGTTTATCCAAACAATGCAGACATGTATACAAGCCAAGCAAAATAACCCTAAGGAACTATGATTCAAGACGGGACAGGATTGTAAGATCCAGAAGTTAAGGAAGACCTGAGCAAAACTATCTCCTGAACGCAAGACCAAAGCAGTCCTCAGCTCACAGCTGCTGCAGCTGCCTCCACAAGACCGGTGTAAGATCAAGCCAGCCAACATTCCAACCCTGAGGGAGGAGGGGCTTACGCGCTCCACCCTTGACTGAGGAACAGTTGTTGACAGCAATGAATGGTGGAAGAGGGAAGAATCAGTAGACCAGCCACGTTCCAGTGGGCAGCACTATGGGCAGGAAAAATTAAGATGAGGGTGGATCTGGGGAAATTAGTTTGAATATGATCAAAATACATTGCATGAAACTCTCAAAGAATTAATATAATTTTTTTAAAGAAACCATCATTCACTACACCACCAACCCAAAATTCTGTTTCTCAGCCACTTTTCCCCATTTTCACTCTTTTCTGCTTTATCCACCCTCTCTCCTAATGCTTCCCTTGATATTTCTTTTTTTGGGGTGGGGGTGCGGAGGGGTGTTTCAAGACAGGCTTTCTCTGTGTAGCCCTGGCTGTTCTGGAACTCACTCTGTAGACCAGGCTGGCCTCGAACTCAGAAATCTACCTGCCTCTGCCTCCCAAGTGCTGGAATTAAAGGCATGCACCACCACTGCCTGACTTCCCTTGATATTTCTAGTAGATATTCTCATACAGCCTTTTCTTTGTCCCTCAGCTTTGGTACCATCACAATCCTCCCCTTTCTTTCACTCTCTCAATGTAATTTTATCATAATTTTAGGGGGGGGAGGAATGAACATTTATTTGCATTATTAGTACTGTGTAAACACTAGTCATAACCGAGCCAAGTGTATCCATCATTAGCATGGCCTGGCCCTCTCCCAAAAGTTTGCTCTTCGCTAGGGTTGATCGCCACCTCCTTTTCTAGTACCAACAGCACTTCTCACTTCTCTAAAGGAAATATAAGATTCCTTCCAGCACAGATACATCAAGCAATTGATGTCCAGATATCTTTCAGAGGGCCTGGCAATTCTTCTAATCACCCCAGGCAGGATTAGCTATCCTTGCTGTCTGTTCAGTGTCAACCGAGCCTTCAGTCATCTGCAGAATGGCCCTTCCTTTCTCCAGGGCTGATTCTTCTGTTTCCTGGATTCTTGTCTCCTGTGTAATTAGTCCACGCCACCCTTTTATTAGAGCACATCCTCCAGTAGTGGCTTAAGAAAAGCTGAGCGGGAAGCAAGTCAAGAAAAGTTCTTTGGAAATAACCTTTAATTTTGCAGAAAAAGGCTATGAGAAGAGTTGTACACCATGTAGTCACGTCTCTCCTGTTCCTGACACTTTCCCATTTTGTTATTACTTGCCTTTATGGATATAAACAGAAGAAAGAGAGGCAGAGAGGGGGGTTGGGAGAGAGAAAAAGCGGAGGGCAATAGTGCAGCTATAGTAAGCAAAACCATTCTGAGTCATTTGGAGCTAGCTTCTGTTGCCTGTATCTTTAATTATCTACATAGTCCACATGACTAAAAGTATTATTTTACACATCAGCAACTCTAGTACATGTAATACTGATATAATCCTTTAATCAAATCTTCCATTCCTCACTGTAACCTCAACTGATCTAGAAATGTATGTAAATATTTCTCAGGATCCATGTTGTGTTTCCGTCCAGGCTCCCATGTTATAGTTAGCTATCCTGAGTCTTCTTCAATCTCTTTTCATCTGAAACATTGCCGCAGCCTAACTTTGTCTTCCGTGAATTTAAAACTAAATAAAGCCCCTCCCTTATATTTTATAGAATTCTTCTCCTTTTGATGCTTTCTAGTGGTTAGGTTCAGGGTATACATTCTGGGTCAAAACAGCAACCCTGTGTCCTTCCCAGGCATCAAATCTGAGAGGCACTCAAGGCCCATCTGTCCCTTGTTAGTGATGTTGAGTTTGGTCACCTGGTTAAGATACTGTTGTTGTTGTTGTTGTTGTTGCTGTTGTTTGGGGGGTGTATAGTTATTTTCTCTCTCTCTAGCACTAGGTGGTATGGGAAGACCCTTCAAAATGCTGATATCTTCTTAAATGTCAGTGTCTTCCTGGCTTTGCATCCGTTAGTGATTCCTGCTGGAATCAATAGTTACTAATATAGTAAATGATTTATGACTATCCTCCTTTCAACTAGTCCACTGAATCCTCCACATCCTGTCAAAAGTAATAGTCCTGAAGCTTGCCTCATGGACATCCATTCCCAAAGGCCTGAATGCTACCTTAGGGCCCAGCCTGCTCCCCAGCCAGTGGGGCCTCCTAGTGAGTTTTGGGTGATCAAAGGGGATTGTGGGCCCAAAAGGGGTTTTCTCTTTTGACTTGCTACCAGGAGATGAACAGGTTGCTCCACTAACCTTTCTTGTCCTAATGTAACTAGCCCACATTAGAGGTCTAAGACAGTGGCTCCAGTCAACCGTGGACTAAAACAATAACAGTAGGAGCCTTAATAAATCATTCTTTAAAAGTTGATTATTTGGGGTGTTTTGGAACAGAAAGCTGGAGACTCTCTTTCCATCCATTCATCTGTCCATATCTGACTACATCTACATAGCATGTGTTTACTGCCCATCCTTGGTGTGGATCCTTAGATTTTTTTTCCCTCAGTAATTTTTAATTAATTTCCTTCTGTGCCTTTAGAATTCTTGTTTACCAAACACGTTCATGATCATCCAATTTTCTTAACTTTTCATGCCTTTTTTATGCCTGGGTCTTCTAGTCCTTCCTGAGATAGTTCCTTCACTTTAAGTCCTAACCCTTGTGTCAAGGATTTCATATTTAGTTGTGATATTCTAATTTTTAAGAACTCTTGGTCTTTATTTCTCTTATTTCATGGATGCAGTGGGGTCTCCCCCATATTATTGGCCCTGTTTCTTCCAATCTCTCTCTCAATATCCCTCCCTCCCTCCTTCCCCATCTATCTATCTATCTATCTATCTATCTATCTATCTATCTATCTATCCATCCATCCATCCATCCATCCACCTACCTACCTACCTACCTACCTACCTACCTACCTACCTACCTACCTGACTACCTACCTGACTCTCTTCTTTGTGTGGCCTTCATGTTGGCCACGTTACTCAAAAGGGCCAGTTATAATCTCGGATGAAGCACAGGCAGGATCTATTAAATTTCTTTAGAGAACACAAGACATTTATGTTGGACTCACGGTATTTCGACCAGAAGAGAATCACCTGAACCTACAATTGGGGGAAGTGTGGGAGGAAAGGCAAGGCTTGGACAAAGAGTTAAGAGAAGTGAGCTAATAGTAAATGAACTAAACTGGGATGCTGGACAAAGGCAGGGCTTTGCCACCTCTGAGCACACCCGCCATCTTGCTTACAGTCCTGTGCCTAGAAACTCTGCCTCCTTTAGTCACTCCAAGCAATGTCTCCTTTCTTCTCCAGGGCAGTGAGGAGCATTACTCAGCTGGGTGGGCTAGAGGAGGAGTGAGAGGAACTAAGTATTCTGAAAACAGGGTTTTAACCAGTCTTCAATTCTCCTGTTCTAGTTTCACTTCTGTTGCTGTGAGGGAAAAAAAAAACCAAAACTCTGACCAAAAAAAAAAAAAAAACCAGCCTTGCGGAGGAAAGGGTTCCCTTGGCTTGTACTTCCAAGTCACGGTCCATCATTTTGGGGAAGTCAAGGCAGGAACTCAAAAGCTAGTCACATCCCAACCACAAGCAAGAACAGAGAGGGAGCAAACGCATCCATACTCTCTTGCTCTCAGCTCGTCCTCTCCTCTTCTACTGTTCAGGAGCCCCTGGGTAGGGGATGCTGCCACCCACAATGGCCTGAATCTTTCTACATCAATTAGCAACCAAGCCCCTGCTCCTCAATACACAGACACACCTACAGGCCAACCTGACCCAAATAATCCCTCATTAAAACTCTCTTCCCAGATGACTCTAGCTTGTATCAAACTGGAACACTTTCCTTCCCAAGGATCACCTGATGTACCCATTCCTGAACTTTCAGGGACTCTGCAGAATGAGTTGCCACCACCCTCTGCCACTTGAAGACTTCAGCCTTCAGCTTCTGAACTCTACTGCCAGTCCCCATACATCCCCGCTCTATACTCTTTCCTCATCTCCTTTCAAACTGCCTTTATTCTGGTGATTTTCTGAGACTATGAAGTCCCTACTCTGCAACTTTGATGGTGTCTCAAAGGGGAACAGAGGAGAGGGAATATGTTTGAGCTACTCCATATCTCTGGAATGGGAATATAAACCTGGATCCAGATGAAAGAAACGAAGTACAAAGTTACTGTCAGCAATGGCAGCCTCCCACACTCCTTTGCAAACAGCGCTGCGCTGCGCTGGAGTGTTGTTTGTTTTGTGGTCAGAAGGAAAGTCATGGCCTAAAAGTCCCATTTGGGGTGAGATGTGATACAGCTGCTCAGGGAGGGTGTGAGAATGTGAGATTATGTTATGTTTCTCCATGAATGATTAACATTTCACTGTGCGCAATGATAATCAGGCTGGGGAGATGACTCCCTGGGTAAAGGGCGTTGATGAGCACACATGACCAGCACCTGAGTGTATTTTGTAACATGCCCAGGGGTAGTGGTGCACACCTGCCTTCCTAGCACTGGAAGGCAGAGACGGGAGGATTCTGGGACTCACTGGCCAGCCAGTTCATCCAATCAGTAAACTCTAGGATCGTCCAGCCACTCTGTCTCAAAAAATAAGGTGGAGGGCTAGAGAGAGGGCTCAACAGGCGAGGATGACTGCTGCCGAATCCTGAGTTCGATCCCTAGAACCCGCATGGTGGAAGTCCCACAAGTTTGTTCTCTGACTTCCACACAGGTTCCATGTGTGTTCCATGCATACACACACACACTCACATACACACTAAATACATAAATAGTAAACATTTTTAAAAACAATAAGGTCTAGTGCAGTAAAGGAAGATGTTAACGTTTGACCTTGATTTATGCATGGCAGGCATGTGCATCTCATTTGTACACCACCCCAAAGAATGCAAATACAAAACTAGAACATAGGAGCTGTTGGGGAGGAAGTGTGTGCCTGTAATCCTCGCACCTGGGAGGCAGAGGCAGGTGGATCTCTGTGAGCTTGAGGCCAGCCTGGTCTACAGAGTAAATTCCAGGACAGCCAAGGCTATATGGAAAAACTCTGTCTTTTAATTAATTAATCAATTAACTAATGAATTAATTTTAAAAACCCTAAAACACAGGTGGAGAGTTGGTAGGAAATTCCACCAAAAAGAGTCAACACACGCGTCCTGGGTGCCTGCTCTATTTGTTTGCTGCTAGCAGCTCATTTCCTGGGCTTTTCTTGCTAGGTTACCATTGACATCTGCAGCAGGTGTTTGACAGAGACCAGACTAACTTAAGTCACTCTGTGGCCCTAGGTTGTGGAGCAATTAGGAAGAGTAAACTCCCTGGGGTGCAGTTTGACTTGCCTCATAGGACCTGAGAGTTAGGTCATAAAATATAGCCTGGGTGTCTGGCCATTTTATGATTCCATAGCTTACTAGAAATTCTGAAATTTGACTGAGTTAGTGGCAGATTTGTAAGCATTGACTGGTGTGTCTGAAACCACAGCTAACATACTTGTATTTACACCTCTAGTGGGCGATGCCAAGCAGCAAAGGGTAAATCCATTATGTGAGTCACCAAGTGGGAGACTAGGGGGAATCTGTGTATCATCCAGTAAAACTTAACTAAATTCAAGTAAACATATACAATCAAAGCAGAAGGGATAGTGTCTATGAGGATTCCTTCCCAGGGTTTATGGGCCTTGGTGTAATGTGTAACTCCTGAAGCAAGAAGCTGCTGCTTAGGTTCGTTAGAAGCATTGTCTTAAAGGAGATCTGCCCATCTCGATTGACTTACACAGCAATAAACTGAGCATAATCAGAGAGGAAGAAAGAGAGAACTGTACAAATCCCTCAGAAAATACCAGCAGAGAAGCTCAGCTGCAGAGGCAGTGCAGTTCATCGATAGAAAACTCGCCTGACAGGTTCCATCCATGATCAAGTAAGATTTACCCCTCAGGAGCTAAAGAGATGGCTCAACCTCTTAGAGAGCTTACTTCTCTCACAGAGGACCCAGGTTCAGTTACCAGCATCCTCATGGACAGCCCACAACCATCTGTAACTCCAGTTCAAGAGTATCTGATGTCCTCTCTGGCCTCCTGTGGCACACAGCATGCCACACATGTAGGCAAACACATACAATAAAAGCAAATACAACTTTTATAAGAAAGTGTGCTGCTGAAGCACGAGGGTGTCTCAACAGATGCTGACCTCTGAATGTGCTAAGCCGTGTTAGCCAAGTGAACGGTAACAGCACACAAGCAGTCGACAGCAGCAGCAGAAGCATTTGACAAAATGTACGTGGAACTGAAAGCTTCTGCCCAGTAAAGGTGGAGATGATCAACAGTGGAGACAGTCAATGGGATGGGAGGTGATATTTGCAAATCATAGCTCTGAGGAGCACTTACTATCCAAGATAGACTAGAAACCAGTCCCGCTCCATAGCAAAACACAATTATAATCTGACTGAAGAGCCGGAAAAAGACCAAAAGACGATGTGTGAACAGCTACGAGGTTCATGAGGAAAATGCTCAATACTGCAAGTCATCAGAGAAACACAGATCAAAATCACCACATCATCTCCTTCCTGTCAGTGTAATGACTACAACAAAAAGGATGAATATTGAGAAACAGGGACATGTGCACACCATGTGAGAATGTGCAGTTTTATGGAGGATATACAGTCCCCAGGAAACTAAAATTTGAGCCACACACAATCCAGGTTCTAGTCTATATTTAAAAAGTTTTGAAATCAGTATGTCCAAGATGCATGTGCATGCTCATGTCTGCATCAGCTGGACAAGACACAGGCTATATGTATGCATGAGTAGGAGAAGCACTTGTTATTTGAAAAAGCATCCACCATTAAAAAGTATATCTAAAGTAAACTTGATAAGTACATATTTTTGAAATATAATCCCATTTTTTTCTTTTAACACAGTTTCAAATGAAATAAAGCAAAAGGATGGTTTTAAAAAAAATGACTCTATGCTAGTGTAAAATCATATCTTGGCAGCCGAAATTCAAGCAACTTCTTGCTTCAGGAGTTACACGGTACACCAAGGCCCATAAACCCTGTACACCACAGAGTCCTTACTATACATCCCATACAAAGGAGTCTGTCATTTTGATGACGAATCTAGTATACTGAGAAATAAGCTGGGAGTTGGGGAGACCCAGACAAATCATCCTGTATGATCTCACTCATGCATAGATCCTAAAATAGTCAACACACAGACATGAAATGCAGAATGGTGGTTTCCAGGGGCTGTCAGGGAGTCTGATGGGGGAAGCACAGATGTTGGTGGAAGGATTCCAGATGAAAGGAATTAAGTTTTAGCAATCTGTTGTACTATGTGGTGACTGTAGTTACTGATGTGTGTATAATTTGATGTAGCTCGAAATATTCGTTATTCCTTTCCACAAAAATCAAGTTGTGCTCTATGTGGCGGCAATGCCTTTAATCCCAGCACTCAGGAGGCAGAGGCAAGAGGATCTCTGAGAGTTCTGGAACAGCCTGGTCTACAGAGTGAGCTCCAGGGCTACATAGTGAGAGCGTGTCTCAAAATAAAAAGAGAGAAAGAGAAGAGAAAGCTCTGAGGTGATACACATGTTCGTTAGCTTGATTTTTCTCTTCCTATACCCCATTCGCCAACCAAAAGATTGTGCTCTAAACACACAAGTATTTTTCAGTGAAAAGTTAAATAAAATAAACAAAGGATATTGTTTGCTCCACAAGTGGCAGAGGTAAACCAAGCTTAATTCTGTTGAAGCACAGTGGGTGACTCCCATGTAAGATAAAAGCAGCCTCTACAGTGGTGGGTCCCAACCTGTGGGTCACAGCCCCTTGGGATTGTCACAAGGGTCACCGACAACCAATGGAAAACACAAATATGTACATTACAATTCATAGCAGTGGTAAAATTACAGTTATGAAGTAGCAACAAAAATAGTTTTATGGCTGGGGGTATAACCACAACACAAGGAACTGTATTAAAAGGTCACAGCATTAGGAAGGGTGGGGACCACTGCCCCACAGGATGTAACTTGAGAAGACAGAGTGTTTTACTCTTTGAGTTGACCTTCCACAGTCCAGAAACCATTCACAAGGGACAGTCAGAGCAGAAGGTAAAGAACAGACAGGAGGATGGTCATCGCACTTCTAGAATTTGAAAACTCTTAAAAACCTAATGTCACCGTACTTTAGGCATTACCTACAGATACTGTGGAGCCTGAGCATTATTATGCAGGGTTAACACTGTGCTCCGGGAGAATTGTATGCACATGAAAAAAATAGGTGACTGGAAAGGTTAGTGGTCAGAGCAGGTCCCTCTACTCAGGTTAAGTGATGATCTGTCAGACACAGAAAATAATCTGGGGAGCCGTGTGGTGTAGCTCTATGGTAGAACAGTTGCCTAGGATGTCTGAGGCCCCAGGACTCTTCTCTACCACCAGACCAATCATAAGAATAAATAGGCAATATTTTTTTATTCTTAAAGTGTTCTATCATAAGCATGTACTGTTTATTGGTTTGTTTCTTTGCTTGCTTCCTTATAGACAAGATTTCAGTATGTGGCTCTGGTAGGCCTGGTGCTCTCTGTGTAGATAGACCAGGCCTCAAACTCACTAAAATCTGATGCCTCTGGCTCTGGAGTGTTGGGAATAAAGGTGGTGGCAACCACCACACCCAGCTTGTTTTGTTTTTAAACTACGTTAAGTATTGTGTTTGTTTCCCCAGTCAGGCAGGAGCACATTCTAGACCCTTCTGGTGGCACGAGGGCACCTTTGATACATTCCTCCCCTTACCTCTCTAGTTGGATCCCTCTTCCTGGGTTTCTCCATTTCTTTTTCAGTTCTGCTGAACTTCATCTCCCCAAAGACATGCCTTGTTTGTTACTGTCACAGTTCTTATCTCTCCAAAGTTGGGTGTTTCGTGTTGGTTTTTCTTCCCAGAAAGCCCTTGCCTGTGTCAGGAGCAGAGACGCTCATTCCTTCAGAGGAAAGGCCACTAAGAACAAGACAGGGCCTCGGGTCCAGGGAGCTGTACTATCATTCAAAGCAGGAGTCAGGGGCAGGGGTTGGGGTGGGGACAGCACATGGAAGAGCCCCATCCGAGAAACACATCGAGAGTCAGAGTCCCTTGATGCTACACTGACACCCTCCCATGGTCACTCCCTAAACATATTGGGGGTGCCTCAGTTAAGCTGGAAAGCTAAACCAGAATCTGAAACTAAATTCAAAGAAAGGAATGGCTCGCAATGACCGTATGGCTGTCCCCGTGAACTTGTCAACCTCTCCATCTTCACTGAATGAAACCTGGCACCTGGGTACCCTCTCGGTCGATGTAAATGTAAGCTTCCCAATCTTTTTCCTCTGGTGTAGCTCATGAAAAGTGAGCTTCTTTTACAGTACACAGAGGTTTCTCTCCAGGCCTGTATAGACAGAGAGGACGAGCCTTGGGTCTCTGTGGGCCCCGGCCCTGGCTGGCTTCCCTTGGGGCTGAAGTGATCATTATCTCAGCCCACCTGGTCTGCAGTCCCAGGCAGCAGAAACTCTAGTCTGCTCGTAAACGTCCCCAGGGTGTGGGGGGAAACCAGAACATCTTGCCTCTCCTCCTCAGCTACATTTTCTGTTTAGTTTTTCCTCATGAACTATCAGGACAGCAGCCTGAGCTTCTACATCAGATCACATATTCGAATGTCTCGGCTAACCGCTGTCTTTTTGTTACTCCTATGACACTGCATGGAAGCCAGGCTTCAGGCATGTGGGGCAAGTGCTCTGCCCCTGAGAGTACTGTGGCATCCTAATGTGACAGAGGCCTTACCTAAAGCCACCCAACTCTGACTGCCATCTCCAGAGATCTCTTGGTAAATGTATCTCTCTCTCTCTCAGGAGTCAGCAAAGCTCTGGTAGCTGAAGATACAGCTTAGTTAGCAATCTTCCAGTGTGAGTGTGTGTGTGTGTGTGTGTGTGTGTGTGTGTGTGTGTATGTGTGTGTGTATGTGTGTGTATGGTATGTGTGTGGGGTGTGTGTGTGTGTATGTGAGTATGTATGTGTGAGAGTTGTGTGTATATGAGTGTGTGTATCTATATATGAGTGTATGTGTAGTGTGTGTGTATGTATGGTATG